>PVIR01012791.1:0-16985 GCA_004026965.1 Petromus typicus | reverse complement strand
TGCTTGCAAGACAGGCTCCGGAACCACTGAGCTAACTCCCCGGCCCGAGGTGAGCATGCTTGAGCATGCTCACTTCCAAGTCCCGCTGCTTCATCCTGTGTTCCAGAAGTGGCTGGTGGATCATGCCTTCGGGGGAGAATTTAGTATTGGAATGAACAAAGTTTAGTTCACCTGAAAAGGGTAGAGCAAGTTGACTGTAATTTTGTCTAACTCCTAAGTTTCTGTAGAAGGTCTAAAAGTAACTAAAGAAACAACAAAACAGGTAACTTGGTTAACCATCTGACCCTTTCCCCCTTCCTATTTATCTTTTGTTTTGATCCCTTTTTGCATATACCTTATATACTTTGACTGTCTCACATTAGAGAAACTGTGATATTGAACATTGTGTTCCCAGTGGAGCTATAATTCTCATGTCTCACTGACCAGTGGCTCTGAATTCCATCATTCCTGCTGGCTTGAACCACTGGTGAGCCATGTATACCTGTCCCATGGGGAGGCTTGTACTGCTTCTCAGAGGGTCTTTGATCACAGTAATGCAAAGAAACGTAATTTAGCAGAAAAGATATAATACGACAGTTCTCTAAGGAAAACCGTTAACATGGTCTAAAAATTTGTGGTACAGCTGTTGTACATTATATACACCAGCAATAGGGTGCTTGTAAAAGAGGATTAAATTATTGCCCATGAGTACAAATAGATGAAACTCTTGATTGTAATAATTTTGAAAATTGGCACAAATAGTATTAATATTTACATCAAGGCAATAATTACATTCAAGCAACTGGATTTGGTTCATTTATAAACTTTATTAATTTTATGAGTAAAAAGACCAATGAAAGGGATTAGATCTAGTTGTACCACCAGTGGTATAAGTTGCCTGATGGGACATTCATCCATGTACCACTGGTGGTTGAGCTTGTCTTAATGACTTAATTCACTTAACATTATGTTCTCAAGTTGAATATTTAAAGTATATGCTAAATTTCATTTATACTACTACACTTTTTCTCTTGAAAGTTTTATGCTAAAATCTGTTTATTTGGGGCCGGGGAGTTAGCTCAGTGCTTCCGGCGCCTGTCTTGCAAGTGCAAGGACCCGGGTTCATTCCCGGGAAACCACATACCATACTGGGTGTGGAGACTCACGCCCAGCAGCAACTAGCATCACATGCCACAGTGCCGGGCGTGGTGGCTCACGCCTGTAATCCCAGCACTCGGGAGGCAGAGGCAGGAGGATTGCTGTGATGTGAGTTGGAGGCTAAGCTCAGGGCCAGCCTGAACCACAATGCGAGACCCTGTCTCAAAAAACCTGAAAAAAAAAAATCTGTTTATTTCTTCTTTGTAAAAGAATCTTTTTGGTATAATGTCTTATTTAAACATGACTTATTTTGTTACAAAATCATTTTTTTCATAAAAGTAACTGTAGAGGCACCTTACAGTCCTTTAAAGGAGTAACAGCTTTCTTGCAAGGATTGGCGATTGATTAGAAACTACTGTACATGTCTAGTGACTTGCATTTTAAAATATGTAGTATTATTGCTACCTTAAAGTTGAGGATTCTACACCTCAGAGTTTAAATAAATGGCCCAGAGTCTACAGCCAGAATTCAGACGGGCTCTGTGACAGTAAAACCTCTTTTTCTTAGTTTCTTTCCAAATTCAAACCATACTCACTGAAATTAAGCCAGATCCAGCTGAATAAGCAGTTTAGGAGCTTGATGAGAAGCTGCGTTCTCAGCCTTCTACTTGGGAGACTATACCTATTTTTAGTTTTAGTTTTATAATCTACTTGAAACCAAATTCCTTTCTACGTTTCAAACATAACAGTTGACGTCATCAATATTGATTTTGATATTGTGTAAAATATCAACCCAATCAGTAAAACTGATGGAAGTCTTTGAAGTACTGACATAATTTGCATCATCCAGGAGGAGAAAGAGGAGACCATTCCAGGTGGTAGAGCATCCTTGGGTGCAAAAACACAGGGCAGGCAAATCTGTAAACTGTCTGTGTACACATGTAAGACTGTGGCACATGTCTGTGCACATAATCATAATGCTTTGTGACACTTTATAGCTGACTTTATTTCATGTTGCTAAGTAGATTTAAAAAATGAATTTGTTTTAGAGTTAAGGAAATAGAGAAGTGACAGATTGTACCCCGAGTTATGAAGTAATTCACAACTCAGAATGGCTCTTCCTATTAATACAGACTTTCTAATGAGAACTTAAATATTGGAATGAACCCAACTAAATGGGAAATGAAATGAGACCAAATTATTGAGGGTCGGTATTAAAAACTAAGGAACTATGTGAAGTAAACGGCTTATTGTGGTAGAAAATAGAATGCTACCTTCAAGGGAATGTCTTGCTGAAACTGATTTCAAGGGACTAAATGAGGACATGGTGAGAAATGGGACTGAGAAGAGGGCAGAGGGAAGAGAGGCATGCGATGTTTTTCAGATCCCGGAAGGGTAATGTGCTTCTGAGAACAGAGGTGGATTCGCTGGCTCTGGCTATGAAGATGGTGTTTCCCTAAGGGAAGTTACTCTGGTGCCATCAGAGGAGGAAGTTTAGATTTAAGCCCCTGCCTACAGTAAGAGCCAGAGGAAGAATATAAACAGGGATGAGTGAAGAGAAGTGTAACTGTAGTGTAGAAGTCACTTTAAAGAAGATATGAACATAGGATACATGGGAGCCTGGAGATGAGACCTTTCATTCTTTCATTTATACTGGGGATTGAACCAGTTGCCCTTCACACTGAGTGAAATCAGCAGCCCTTTTTTATTTTTCAATTTTGAGATAGGATCTTGCTATTTTGCTCAGGCTAGGGTAATGGTTGGTGTCTTCCTGCTTCAGCCTCCCAGAACACTGGGATATAGGTGTCACAGTATGTGACTAAGACATTTTAATCAAATGTGTTAAAAGTCATGATGATGGCCTGTAAAGCCATTTACTCTGTGTTGACAGTCTTCTCTGGAAGAGGGACATCTGATCCTCTGCTTAACAGGGAGAAATTATGTGCTGGACATTTAGTACCTTCTCTCAATGAGTTCCTCATATCAGCCCTGAAAGATATGCATTATCATTTTACACATGTAGAAGCAAAGACTCAGGTGAAATGACTCCTCCAAGGTTGCACAACTACCAAGTAGCAAAGCTGGGATTTGAACCCAGGTCTGTCTGATTCTAGAGAACACAGAATAGGCTGCATGTAACAACGGCAACAAAACCAAACCAATTATGGCTTACATAGGTAGAGAATTATTCTTTTCTTACATTAAAAAAAAAAAACATAGTAGAAAGATGGGAGATCCTGGACTGGTATGGTGGTCCTGTGGCATCTGGGACAGGACCGTTGAGATTACGGTCTGAAGTCTTGGTGTCACCATTCTCAGTGTTTGTTTCTTTCCTAAAAATGACCTCACCTCAGGATAGTAGCTGGAGCCCAATTATATATGCATGTCAAGGAGCAAGTTAGGCTTCTCCTTGGCTTAGCTCCCTTTATACTGTGTTCCTAGAAGCTTAATACTGGTGTGGTACAGGCCTATAATCCTAACACTCACAGGTTGAGGCTGGAGGATTGCAACTTTGAGCCCAGCCGGAGCAAATTAGTGATTTAGTAAGAGTCTCAAAATTAAAAAAATAAAAAAGAGTTGTAATTATAGCTCAAGACAAAGCCCTTCATACCTCCAGTATTGTAAAGAACAGAAACAAGTTGAGCACAGCACCTCTTACATCTCATCACTAGGGAGCTCAACCATATGGTTATGTCTAGTTGCAAGACAAGCTGAGAAATGAAAATATTTTATTTTATTATTTTATGTTATGTTATGTTATGTTATGTTATTTTATGTTATTTTTAGTGGTACTGGGAATTGAACCCAGGACTTCATAGCCCCAACCCAGAGTGCATGCATGCATGCATCCATCTATCATCTGTCTGTCTGTCTGTCTGTCTGTCTATCTATCTATCTATCATCTCCCTACATCACTAAGTTGCCCAGGCTAGGTTCGAAGTTGCAGTCCTTCTGCCTCAACCTCCCAGTGTTGAGATTACAAGCACATATCACCACATCTGGCTATAAATGTACTCTTTTAGCTATGTCATTGTTGCCTGAAATAATATTACAGTATTTTTATGTTTAAAAAGAAACAAAAAAATAAAAAAGAGGACTGGACACTGTCTACAGCAGGCATCCTCGGTCACAAATCTTTGTTTAAATTTATTTTGAGGATACTTTACCCATAAAATAAGTACTTTTTTTCTTTTGTGCAGTGCTGGGGGCAGGGGGACTCAGGACCTACTCAGTACATGGTAGGCAAGTACTGTACCACTGAGCCACACAGCCCATAAAGGTCATTTTAAAATGTATAATCTGATGAGTTTTGACAACTGTAAGCAGCCATCCAAGGTGTGGAATATTTTCATCACCACAATTGAAATAGTATTCAATGTTTTTATCATTTCTGAAAGGTCTTTTGTTTCCACTCATAATCAGCCTCTAATACCTGTACCCAGGTAATCAGTAATTTGCATCTTGTCAATTTACTTTTTTGTATTCTAGAATTCACATAATCTTTTCTGTTTGATGTTTTTTTGTTTTTTTGGTTTTTTTTTAGAGACAGGGTCTCCTTTTGTAGTTCAGGCTGGCCCTGAGCTCAGCCTCCAACTCACATCACAGCAATCCTCCTGCCTCTGCCTCCCGAGTGCTGGGATTACAGGTGTGAGTCACCACGCCTGGCACTGTGGTATGTGGTACTGATTGCTGCGGGCGTGAGTCACCATGCCTGGCATTGTTGTGTGTGGTTATCGGGGATGGTTACTGGGGATCAAACCTGGGCCCTTTCGCTTACAAGACAGGCACCAGAACCACTGAGCTAAATTCTCAGCCCCAGGTCTGCTAATTCTAGAAAACTATCATTGAGTATCTTCTCAAGCTACTTCATTTCTCCAATTTCCCTGTTTTCCTACTCAGGCCTGAAAACTGTGGCTATCTGCTCAGCCATGACATTCTTGGACAAAAATAGTATGATGATTGAAAAACACCTCCACAAAGTCTTTGATGCTTCTCCCTTCAAAGGGTGGAACTGAACTTTCCTCCCTCTTAAGACTTGGTCCTGGCAGAATAAAGCAAACGTAATGGGATGCTGTTTGAGAATAAGTTGTAAGAGGCACTGTGGCTTCTGCTGAGCTTTCTGTTACAGGTGTGCTGTGCTGGTGGAAGTTGTAGCATGAGAGCACTTCAGCAGTCTAAAGAGAGGCTTCTGTGGTCAGGAACAGTCCTGTTGCCCACAACCATGTGAAAGAGCCATTCTGGATGCAGATATTCTATCGCCATTCAAAACCTTCAGATGAGAGCAGATTTACTTGTATCCTCAATTCCATCAGTGACAGACCCTGAGCCAAAATTTCCAGGTGAACCACTCCCACATTGCTAACCAACAGAAAGGTTCAGGCCCCAGCATCCAAAAAACAACAACAAAACCTAAACCAAACCATGTGAAACAATAACCAAAACCAAACAAATCAATTATAAGCCATTGGGCTTATAGCCAAATCATTATAAGCCATTGGGTTTTGGAATAATCTGTTATGAAACAATAGATGAGTAATACAGATTTTGGCATCTGCAAGTGGGATGCTATCATAGTAAATATCTAAAAACATGGGAATGGCTTTGGAATTAGGCAATTTTACAAAGCTGGAAGGACTTTGGAGAAAGTGTTCATGAAAGGCTAAAATTTCTTGAACAGATTATTAGAAGTCTGAGCTTTGAAGAAGCTGACAACGAAGGCTTAAATACAAAGAGGATGATTTTATTGAAAAAGGAAGGAATGTTGTATTATGTAGTGGTAAAGTGATTGGCAACACTGTCACCTGAAGTTATTTGGAAAGTAAATGTATCCAGTAAATCGGGTGATATAACAGACGGAACTTCTGGTAAAAACATTGCAGATGCTGTCTAGTTTCTCCTTGCTGCTTATAGTAAAATGTGAAAGGACAGGGGTAAGCTAATGGAAAGGCTGTGAAAGAGCCAGAATGCACTGGCTTGTAAGATCTCTAGATCCTCCAAATGGTTAATAGTGATAACATTAAGACATGTCTTTGGAACCAAGATAAAATCAAGCTGAAGGGATGGCATACAGTCCTCTGTTAACACCCAGAGTCATGCCTCTAAGAACTTCTCAGTCTAGCAATGGGACTTGTAAGAAGCTTAAAGGCATTAGCTCTCAGTAGTCTGTACAAGCCTGACGAGAGGAAGGGCTTAGCTCAGTGATCCTTTTGAATGAAGTTTTGGTGTTGTGGAGTAAACGTTAATAAAATTTACAGATGATTTATGAAGTTTTAAAAGGATTATATTTCTAGGAGCACTTCCAGCTTTTACTGAAAGGGAAGAAAACTTTATAAAATGAGGAGGGAACCTCGGGGCTCTCAAAACTTTATAGGCAGGGAGAAAACTGAGACAATAAAAAACACCCTTGCTGCTGCAAACCCAAAACTGAAAGGAGAGGTGTTCCAGAAGGTGGATGCAAGCCCAAGGGCAGAGCCAAGGGCTATGGAGTGTTATTACCAGGCAGGAGGAAAACTACATCCTGATCAAGAACCCTTCAACATTTCCCCAGGTAGATTTCAGAATTGTTCATGAAATACTCACTCCTTGTGCTCCCTCTTTCTCCTATTTTTGTGTGGTAACATCTTTAGAAATGGTTCTACAATTTCCCACCATTGCACATTGGGCTTGGAGACAGACAGCTTCTCCTAGGTTTAAGAACTATGCTCAGAAGTCTTTACTTAAAGAACTACTTAAAATTACTACTTTACTTAAACAGCTGCTTGCTGATGTGACAGCAACTGCTTGTAATCCCAGCTGTCTGTGAGGTTGGGGCAGAAGGAGCATGAATTTGAGCCTAGCCAGGACAGCTTAGTGACTTAGCAAGAAAGTGTCTCAAACTAAAAACTAAACAAAGGACTGGGGATGTAGCTCAGTGAGAAGGCTCGGGGTTCAATCCTCAGTACCAAGAAAACAAAAGCGCTTTACATGTAACTGTACCTGATGTAGATGATGAAAATTTTCACTTGGAGTCAATACTGTGATCGGAGGAGCCTTTTGGAAAGCAAATGTATCCAGTAAATTGGGTGATATAATGGAAGTAACTTCCGCTTAAAACACTGAAGATGCTGTCTGGTTTCTCCTTGCTCAAGAAGAGTGACTGTGTTTTGTGTATGGGAGGAATGTCAGTGATATACAGATAGAGAACTGTAGTAGTTTTGATATATGTCCGCAAATCCTTGGCTACTCCTCTTCCCCTTGAGGGTGAGCTACTTGTAATGTCTTGCTTCTAATGAGCAGGTGAAAGATATTCATCAGTGACTTGTGATCACAAATCATCAGTGACTTGTGACTTGTGATTCTTCAGTGATCTAGTGAATACAATTAAGTAGGTTTTGTAGAAAGGCCATAAAAACAGGTAGCTCTCCTTGCTGTGACCTACATCTGCATCGAGGCTGTCACTCTGGGACAAGTAATTCAGCATAGTGTGATGGCACTCAAAAAACACATGGACCCAGGCCCACATGGTGAGGAAATGAGCTCTCTTGCCAAACGCTTGTTACCAAGCCACCATGAAAGCATATCCCTGGCTCATGTGGGCCTTTAGGCAACTAGTTTCTGCTGATATCCTGACTCCATCTACATAAGAGTCCATCATCACAACCTCCCCACTAAGCTGGGCCTGAATTCCTGATCCAGAGAAACTATGAGGTACTACACAGTATCTTTGTTGTTTTTAAGATTCTATTTTTTGGGGGGATGGGGTATTTCATATTTTTTTTGTTAGCAATCAACAATGAACATAGGGACTAAGTTGAGGTGGTAGGAGCTTGACAGAGTGTTAGGAATATAGAGAAGCAGGAAGTGAATGCCAGGCCCTGAGCTTTTCGTTTCTAGGGGTACCAGATATACAGCTGCTGAATAATCTGCAGTATTGGAGTTCTTATGCCTGGTTCAGATGGTGGCAAGGAGCTCCTGTTACCCTGCTGCACCTTACTGGGAGATTCTGCCTCTTTCCCTCCAGCCTTACTGTGCCTCTGCTGCTTCTACAAGAATAAGGAGGTAGGAGTGGGAGTGGGGTTTTACGTGAAGCAGGCTTCCTCATACAGTTGAAAAGTTTCATGGGCAACAGGCATTGAAGTTCTCAGAGCAGGTGAATGAGTAGAATATTTGATTAATAAGACTTCTCTGTAGGCAGGCTGGCTGGCCACTCTATTCTGCAATGATTCAGTGTGCTTTTTGGAAGTTTTACATGTGTGAGGGTGGTAGGAACCCAGGGAGGGATGGCCAAACTTTTGCTGCCCTGGCAAAGGGCGGCAACATAACTGTTTCCTACCTTTACCAAGGGAAGTGTTGAATAACCGGCACAGGCTCTGTTTTAGACTGATGACATCAGCAAGGAATATTCTGGAAGTTTCTAGGCCTCTCCATATCTCTCTTTCATGTGGAAGCCTGACTCAAATGGTGACAATTGGGTTTGTGTAGGCCCCAGTGTCTGGAATGACTTAGGCCCTAAATGAATCATTTCTAAGGCTGGTAATGAACTTACAAGGCTAGAGGGGCTATGTCTGTTTTTAGACACATGCCACCAACCTGTATAATTGTGCTTCTACTAGAGATAAGTGATTTGTTTTTGGGAGCCTTGTTATCTCTGCTGGGAAATTTCTTAGTCCATTAAGAAAAGGAAATTGTTTGTTTCTAGGCTCATACTTCCTCTGGTCTCTCTGTTCTGCCTGACCACTATGGTACTGGGTTGATAGGGCTGAGACTAGTGGTGTGCTCGAGCCAGATGGTACCACATCATAAGGACTAACGATTAAATTTTTGGAAAATTTGTTTGCTAGTCATTATCAAGCCATTATTAAAATTGAATTATTTAAATTATTTAAATTGAATTATTTATTATTATTAAAACATATTAAAATACAAGTAGTAAACACTCAAAACTAATTGCTTCCTAATTATTTTCTATCTTTTATTGTTATCTATACTCTTTAACTTATATCCATTCTATCTCTATGGTGGAAATACTAAGGCTATATAATGGTATGTTAGTGCACATTTCTTCTCAACTCTACTTTTGGTGACATTGTGCCACTGATAGCTTAAAATCAGTTATGTAAAAGTATTTTCACTGTGAAAATCAGAAAATGCTACAGATTTGGGGGCTGGGGATTTAGCTCAGTGGTTTTGGTGCCGGCCTTGCAAGTGAAAGGACCCAGGTTTGATCCCCTGGTAACCACATACAACAATGCTGGGCCTGGTGACTCAGGCCCACCAGCAATCCATACCACATACCACAGTGCTAGGTGTGGTGACTCACACCTGTAATCCCAGCACTTGGGAGACAGAGCAGGAGGATTGCTGTGAGTTTAAGGCTGAGCTCAGGGCCAGCCTGAACTACAAAAGCGAGACCCTGTCTCAAAAACAAAAACTACAGATTATGGTTTTTATTCTTCTGATTGTTGTGTATTTATCAGAACATAGTGCCGAGTACCTGTTTAGATAAGGGTGGACTCAGTGGAATTTTATAATTTTTGAACTGAACCTTTATTCAAGGGCTAAACTCAGTGAGCTTCCTGAAACTACAGCAAGTCTTAATGGATAGGGTCAGCAGACATCTGCTGCTAGAAAGAGCCAGTGAAACCCTGCCTCCTTGTGGGGGTCAAGATAGGGAATCATATGGGGCAATGGGTCCTGTCAATCAGTATTACATTCATGGCTCAGAAGATCTCTACTATGTCTTTCACCTAGAGCAACCTGTGAATCATATTAGTGTCTGCCCATTCTGCCTCCCTAGGAAACAGGCATCCTAGAAAATAATTGTCTGTGAAAGATGGTAAGTTCATCTCATCCTAGGGTTAGGAGCCCTTGCTAGATGAGGTATGATTTCAAAGGGAGAATCTTGAGATTGGAGGAATACCAATGCTTGTGTGTGTGGTCATCTAGAACTCAGGTTCTCTTGGTATCTCTGAAATAGGACACAAATGGAACTTTGATTGAGTGGCAAGATGGGATTACCACCTACTGCCCAATTATATCTCCTGGACAGTTCTAACAGATCCAAGAATTCATAAAATAAGGCCTTAGTGGGCCATTTATCACTGTAGGCAAGAGACAGACTAGTGTAAAATTGTAGTTCAAGTTGGATTGGAGTGGACATATAGCTGGGAACTCTCCTGTTACACAGCAGAGTAATGGGAAACTGGAGGCTCTTCTTTCTTTCCTTTCCATGGTGTAGAGTTGTTGCTTAGAAGTGGCTTTTCAACCAGGTATTACTGTTTCCCAGCCCTATCCTACCTCTGCAAACAGTCATCTGATTTGTTTTTGTTAATACAGTGAATATGGTTGAGTAATGAGTATATGATTCCCCACATCTTAGTGCTTCCATCTATTGTTAGAATACTGAGATGACACTGAAGACACAAGATAGCAGGGCCACAAGATGGAACTAGGTAGATTGTTGAGCTGCCATTTGGAGATTCATAGACTCTTTAACTGACTGAGGGAGAAATAAACTTCTGTGGTACTAAATCACCAGGATGGAGGTGTTGTTATATATAGCAGCTAGTGTTTGTCTCATTATACATGTTCTCTGGCCTGTTCAATACTCCCATTGTCAGTGTTCACTGTAACCTGCTGGACTAAAGAATGTTTGTCTATTTCTATCTCTAGAATATTCTGTTTCACTTAAGATTTGACCTATGAGCTCCTTGAGTAATCTTGTTACTAAGACAAAACTATGGAGGATCAGATACTCCTTAGGATACTCCCCTCTGCCTTAGGATATTCTTAATTTGAATCTTAATTTGAGTCTTCTACCATATATTGAGCTGCCAGGCATTATCAGGAGAGAGAAATAGAACAAGATGCCGTGATAGTCAGGTCTGGCAGAGCTTCAGGATCTTCTTGGCTTAATGGGGGCACAGCTGTGCAAGCACACCTTCAAGGATCTCTGGCAGGGGCCTTAAGAACCCAGGTGTTCTACTGAGACCTCATGTTTTCTCAAAAGAAAAGCCTGAAAATACCTTCTTGTTCAGGCTTTTGATGGGGGCTATATATTCCTTACTGTTCTTTTTTTTTTTTTTGGTACTAAGGATTGAATTTGGGGCCTTGTGCTTCCTAGGTAGGTGCAGTACCATTTGAAACTAAATCCCTGGCTTCCCTACTGTTCTGAGGGATACAAAACCTATGTAGGACCAAGAATGGACTGGAAACATCTCAGGACAGTAACATAAAACTTTGTCCCATGATCTTATCCCTCCCTTCCTATGGCTATACCACCATACTTGTGAGAGGCATATGCCCTGACTAAGATAACTCATTTCCTTCCTCCTAATTTCAGCTCCAGTATCTGCTGTCCCTTCTTTTGGTGTTTGCATGAGACGCACTAATTACTTGACTTGCAGAGTGGCAGTCTGTTAAATCAAGAAGCCCTATCTCGTGCTTTTTTCCAAAGTCTCATTTGCTACTTTATCTGTCTATCGCTTATCTCCTTCAGAAATGTGTTGAACAAGGCCCTCAAGCAGTAGCCCCTGCACTCCATCTGTCAGGATGAGCCCTCTGCCATCAATAGCCAAGCTTTACGTTTTATGTTCCTCTATATAGAACTCCTAACCATTTCAGTAATGAAAGACACTTTCTGTGCTACTTGTCCACACTACCTAGTATTCCCAGGGTAGTTCCTTCAGGACATCAAGAACCACCATGCTGGTACTCTGCAGGATGTATCTCTACCAACGAATCCTGCTCACTGGCATAGAAGAAGGGAAATGGTTGCTGTCCGTATGGGACCAGATTTGGCTTTCCTCATGTCCCATATTTGATCTCACCTTCCCCAGAGCAGCCCTGATGCAAACTAGAGGACGTGTTTCTGGTCCGATTCAGATCTCTGAAGTCATGAATTAATTACTCTCACATCTGCCTGAACCCCATCATAGCAGGATGTAAGGGCTCCAACAGTTCCTGTCTTGGATCCCTGCTGTCGCAACATCACCCATGTCACCACTAAAAACTGCCAAGAGGCAAAAATCAAAAAGGAATGTCATAATGAGAACTGATTGTTGATTTATTTATTCAACAAATGTTTATTGGGCAACAAAAATGTGGCAGGTGCTGGACTGGGCACTTGAGATACAACAGTGAATAAAACAAAGTTCCTCTTTCATATAACCAATGCTTACGTGAAGGAATAGATACAATAAACATATAATGAAATAAGCACATTGTCTGATGAGCATAAGCAAAAATATTTTCCGAAGTAAAATAACCAGACACAAAGCACAATTACACTTACTTGTACACAATTACTGTACAATTACACTTACCTGAGGTCCCTGTCTATAATAGTCAAGCTCATAGAAACAGAATAGAATGATGATTGCCAGGAGGTGGTGGGGCACAGCCTATTAGTATTCTGCAGAGGAGAAACTGGGGAGTAGATGCTCACTGGGTATAAGGTTTCAGTCACTATAAATAAGTTTTAGACATGTGTGATACAACAGCACCTAAATTATATGGACACATCCAACTATGCTGCTTATGACTGCAAATAAATAATTCTGTTCTTTGTTTCTTCTGTTTTCACTTCCTGTAATGCACATATGAGCTTTTAAAAAATAAAGTTTATTCTTAAAACTCAACAAGTAAATTTGTGTTGTGGCATTGTATAATTTAAAATGTCAAGTTAAATTGCCATTATTTGCTGGTAACATGATACTCTATGTAGAAGATCATAAAAACTCAGCCAAAAAAACTGCTAGACTTAATCGCCAGATTTAGAAGCATAGCTGGAATCATAGTCAAGCGTCAAAAAGCAATAGCATTGGGCCAGGCGTGGTGGCTCACGCCTGTAATCCTAGCATTCAGGAGGCAGAGGCAGGAGGATTGCTGTGAGTTCCAGGCTCACCTGGGCTACATAGTGAGCTCAGGGCCAGCCTGAATTGCATAGCAAGACCCTGTTACAAAAAAGGAAAAAAAAAAAAACAAAAAAACAAAAAAACAAACAAACAACCCAGTAGCATTTGTACACACAAACAATGGATTCACTAAGAGAGAAATCAAGAGTCAATTCTTTTCACAATAGGATCCAAAAAATGAAATATCTAAGAATCAATTTAACAAAGTAGGTGAAAGACCTCTACTCTGAAAACTACCACATTCTGAAAAGGGAGATGGAAAAGGATATCAGAAAATGGAAAGATATCCTTTGTTCCTGGGTAGAAAGAACCAATGTCATCAAAATAACCATACTGCCAAAACTACTATATAAATTCATTGAAATCCCAACAGCATATTTCACAGAACTAGAGAAAATAATCCATCGCTGGTCATTTGAGAGATGCAGATGAAAACAACACTGAGATTTCATCTCACTCCACAAAGAATGGCTGTTATCATGAAATCAACCAACAACAAATGCTGACAGGGGTCTGGGGAGAAAGGAACCCTTCTCCACCGTTGGTGGGAATGTAGAGTGATGCAACTACTGTGATTAGTGTGGAAATTTCACAAAAAAATGGCACTCAAGGGCTAGAGATTTAGCTCACTGGTTCTGCTGCCTGATTTGCAAGTGCAAGGTCCCTAATTTGATCCCCGGAACCACATACAACAATGCTGGGCGTGATGACTCATGCCCACCAGAAATCAGTACCACGTACTGCAGTGTTGGGCGTAGTGGCTCACTCCTGTAATCCCAGCATTCAGGAGGTAGAGGCAGGAGGATTGCTGTGAGTTCCAGGTTCACCTGGGCTGCATAGTGAGCTCATGGCTAGTCTGAACTACAAAGTTAGACCTTGTCTCAATAACAAAACAAAACAAAATAAACTAGGACTCGAGATCCCATTTGACCTGCTGTTTTCCTACTAGGTATATACATGAAAGAATTATAAGAATCATACCACATTGACATATGTGCACCCGTGTTTATAGCAGCACAGTTTGTAATAACTAAATCTTAGAAACAGCCCAGATGCCTCTCAATAGGAGACTGGATAAAGATGTGGAGTTTTAAAAAAATAAAATGGAGTATTACTCAGCCACAAACAATGATTAATTTGTCATTTATACTCAAATGGATGCATCACAAGGCCATACTCATAAGTGAAATAAATAGGACACAAATGTGTAAATTTTTTGTTTATTTTGAGAAACTGAAGGTGTAAATGAATTCCAAAATGTATGATACGTATTGTGAAATAGGAAGAAAATGTGCAAAAGAAAAAGGGAAAGGGTGGGTAGAGGAAAGTAAAAAAGAGAAAGAAAAAATTTGATGGTAAAAAAGGAAACAAAGCTTATGTATATAGGGGGGAGGGAGTTGTAGGGAGGGAAGGGGCCTGGGAAAAATGAGAATCAAGATGTGTCACATACAGGTACAAATTCTCAATGTTGAATATGATCATAATGTATGTATAAATGTATCAATAAAATCAATTTAAAAAGAAAATCCTTTCCTATGCTTGCCTTCAAGAGTTTTACCTATTTTATTTCCTAACAGATTAAGTGATACTATTTTTTGCGGGGGCAGGGTCTCACTTTTTTTGTAGTTCAGGCTGGCCCTGAGTTCAACCTTGAACTCACAGCAATCCTCCTGCCTCTGCCTCCCGAGTGCTGGGATTACAAGCCTGAGCCACCATGCCCAGCACTGTGTATGTGGTACTGATCGCTGGTGGGTGTGAGTCTCCATGCCAGGCATTGTTGTATGTGGTTACTGGGGATCGAACCCAGGCCCTTGCACTTGAAAGGTAGGCACTGGAACCACTGAGCTAAATCTCCAGCCCAAGTGATACTATTTTAATATTTAGGTCTTTGCTCCACTTTGATTTTAATTCAGTACATGGTGAAATCTGCTTGTGTTACAGTCAGTTTTTCCAGCACCATTTATCAAAGAGGCTATCTTCCTTCCAGTGTATGTTCTCCCCTCGTCCTTTGTCCAAGATCAGATGGCTGAATATGCTTGGGGTTGTTTCTGTGTCTTCTGTTCTGTTCCATTGACCCATGTGTCTGTTTTTATGCTAATACTAAGCTTTTTTTTTTTTTTTAAATCATTCTAGCTTTGTAGTATAACTTCAAGCCCAGGATTATGATGCCTTCTGCCTTCCTTTTGGTAGCCCATGATTGTTTTTGCTATTGTGGACCTTCTATGAATTTTAGGATTGTTTTCTCTAGTACTGTGGGGAATAATGTTGATGTTTTGATTGAGACTGCATCAAATCTGTGTATCAGTTTTGGAAGTATGGCTATTTTGGCAATATTGGTTCTGTGTTTCTAGGAGCAAAGGATATCTTTCCATTTTTTTGATGTCCTGTTTGACTTCCTTTGTCAGAATACAATAGTTTTGGTTCTAGAGTCTTGCATTTTATTGCTTTCATAGATTGCTAAGTAATTTTTCTTGGTGCTATTGTGAACAGAATTGTTTTCCAAATTTTTTTCTTGATGTGTTCACTATTGGTGTACAGAAATGCTGTCGATTTTTGTGTATTGATTTTTGTATCCTGCTTCTGAATTTGATGATTAATTCTAGAAATCTTTCAGTGGAATTTTTTGATCTTATATTCAGCTTTATTCTAATCTTATGGGACTATGGAGTCTGTTGTTTCATGAAATATTATATGAAATGCGACCATACTTGGCACCATACAGTTCTGGACCCTTTCAGCTTCTAAATATTTTCATGTTTGGCCTCATTTTACATCTCAGATTTGCTTTCCTTAGCAGCGACATGGAGGGCTGGGGATGTAGCTCAGTCGTGCTGCCACCTGCCTGCCAAGTGAAAGGTCTTGAGTTCAACCTCCAGTTTAAAAGAAAATTTAAAAATTAAAAAAAAAAGGAATGACACAGACTGTTCTCCTGTTCTCCACTGAGTTTGTGGCTGTCTGCTCTTGCTTCAGTTCATCGGGGAACTTTGGAATATGCCTTCACTGGACTCACTCAACCTATTATCAATAACATGTGGCTAACCTATAATGCGGAGGAAATCAGATATAGTAGAAAACTCCACTCTTTTTTGAAATCCATGGCTGCATGGGCAAGTCTTGATATCTGGCACTGCTTTGCTCTTATTTGCTGGAGGAATGGAGTAAAACAGTTCACAGATACCTGGATATTCATGGATAAATGCCAGGATTGAGTTAGATAGGAACACAGGTTGGCAATTTGCTTCAACTCCTAGATTAAGAATTTGAGTCTCAAGCTGAGAAGATGTGAATTTTCCTAGTTCACAGTATGTTCGGGCCCTCCCATAGTCTTTAAGATTGTCTTTCTTGAGATGCCGCAGTCAGACCTGTGATTCTTTCATTTTCTACTTATTTCTTCCTTTTCTTTTTAGACAGGGTCTCACTTTGTAGCTCAGGCTGGCCCTGAACTCACTACGTAGCCCAGGCGAGCCTGAAACTCACAGAAATCCTCCTGCCTCTGCCTGCCCAGTGCTGGGATTACAGGTGTGAGCCACCAGACTTGGCATTGTTGTATGTGGTTACCAAGGACCGAAACTTGCACTTGCCAGGCAGATGCAGGTACCACTGAACTAAATTCTCAGCCCCTTTATTCCTTTCTTTGTAGTTTGCTTGTTTCAATGATTATTAAACTACCCCCTTTTTTTTTTAGTTGAAATCTTTATTGGTACATTACATATATACATCATGATTGCATTCAACAATGAGAATTTGTACCAGTATATGACACAACTTAATTCTCATTTTTCCCCATAACCCTGCCCACCCTCCCACCCCCACCCCCATATACATAAACTTTGTTTCCATCCTTTTTGTTATAATCTCATTATTTTCCCCCCTTCACTCCATTACGCTTTGAGTGTTTTCTATTTCACAATATATAACATACATTCTAGAACTCATTTACATCTTCATTTTCTCATACCAGAGAAAAGATGCGATATTTACACATCTGTGACCTATTTATTTCACTTATAAGGAT
>PVIR01012790.1:0-36117 GCA_004026965.1 Petromus typicus | reverse complement strand
GTTAATTTTGGAATAAAAATATAAATTATGGGAAGAGAAATTTTAGTTGTGCTTTTACTGATGATATTTTGAATGATCTGTTACAGGATGCAGACTGTGCCTTGCTTTCCTAACTTGTAACCACACAGACCGTATAAGACAGGGGGCTTGATGGTTTATAAGCATTTCTGTACCTCAGGCTGGCTCTTAGGCACTCAAGGGAAACAAGTATTATACTATCAATTAGCTAAGGAAATTCGTGTTTGACACACTGCCATCTTTTATTTGAAAATAGCCCTCCTTTGCATTTCTTATCTAACTTAGTCTACTGGATAACATTTACAATTCATATAAAATGCCAAATGCCATCATACACAGGCATCTTATTAAAATAACGCATTGTAAATGCTAAACTGTTTCCATGGCAAAAAGATCTCACCTTCACAATAACATAACAAAATACAGTCATAAATACCATCTTATAATACCTATTGGCCTACCAATTTTGTTGTAATGGAAGCAATCACCTGCGATGGTGCCCTTCATGAATTTTCCACTCCATTTGGTCCATTAATGAACCTCTCTTCCCTGGAAGAGGCATTGCCACAACTGACCTCACTCTGTGCCTCCAATTCCTAAGGGGTCTCTCTCCAGCCACCTCATCATTTAATCGATGTTAATTTTAAAGCGCTATGAACTTATGAAATGGGCACTAATGCTAACAAGGTTTTTGATGACCAAATTCAAAAATTGTTTCTCAATACTCAGTGGCAATATTTCCAGTTTACAGCAGTGGTGCTAGTCGGATTTAAGTTATAAAGGGCATCAGTCAAAATGCATTCTGGGAGAAGATGTGAATAAGATCAACATTTTTTTGAAATTGCCAACAGCATTCTCTGTACTTGATTAGTAAACACTTCCTTTCAACCCCTGGGAGACTGCTTTCTTGCAGAAAGGTTCCTAAGTGAAGGCAACTGGCAAAAGGGTCAGAAATCTTGCTTTTGTTCCATTTCTGATATTTTTCTGAACCCCAAGCAAGTTATTTAACTTTCCATTTATCCACTGTTAGCAAATAGTATCTAAAAAGTGCTTGGAAGTAACTCAATTTCTTTTTCCTTAAGCTGAAATAAGATATAATTTGAGGAAATAGTCTCATAAACCTAGACAATAAGAACTTGAAAAAGTAGTCATAGAAATTGAAAGAGGTTAGCTAGATTTGCTAACCAGTAAAATTTTCTAGAAAATCTACTGTAAATACATATGTATGAAACTTTTCAATATCCTACAGATAAATGTGCTCTATATTTTCAAGTGCTTTTTATCTAAGAAAAGGAAGTTAAACTATATGCCATATTCACAAATCAGAGACATTTTGTCATGGTCACAAAACAAACACAATGTGTTCAGTTGTTTATACTCCTAAGATTACAGAATAAAATATGTAGAGTCTTCAGGAAAATTTACCCTCCAAACTGGTATCCTTAAAATCAAATCCGCTGGAAGAAAAAGCCTATTTCTTGCTTCCTGATTCTTCAGTGCATAAGCTGTGCTCGAATCCTGAGATGTAATCGTCGAGGAAAGACACTCAGATGTTTGAAATAGTGTTTACATTGACCTGTAATCTAAGAATATCTCACCCCCAGCTCTGTTCAAGGTCCCACACTTAGCTTGATGACCAGAAGAAAGTGACTTCTTTCTGCTTGGTAAGGACTCTGAACAGGAAGGGGGCTTAAACGATTGAATAAAAGAAGCTAAGGGTTTGGGAACTAATTCCACGTATGTAAAGCACATGAGCAAAGCTATAGATGATGATAATGACCATGGTTCCTGTGGCAAGATTATTGCTTGAGTAAAATGTTGAGCATAGGAGAAATTAAATCTGAAGAGCTGAGGACACTACTACAAAAGGTGAGATCTCTCTGGGCTTCAAAGTGAAACACAGAATCGGGTTCAATCAGGCACCAAGCACGGGCATTTTGGAAATAAAACTGAAAATAAGAAAGCAATCATGAATCTACAATTTCAAGAAAATGTACCAATACTTTCTCTGAGCAGAAAATACAATGGATTATACTTATTTACTTTACAGCATAACTTACAGAAGCCTATTGCAAATCTAGCAAGATCTATATCAAGTAAATTATAATTTCTAAAATAGTACTGTCAACATTAAACCATATGGCATGATGCAAATAGATCATTATTCTCATCATAAATGATTATAAGAGTATAATATGTATATATCATACTAGACAGGCAAATTATAGACATGAATTCAAGAAAGACATTAGTGCTCCACTATATTTTCAGCAAATTCTATAAATGATAATCAAATGCATTATTTTAATTTCATACATACATACTTTTGTTCCAATCTCCTACATACATACTCATGACAGTATTATTATAAATAGTAACATATTCTAGTGCATTTAAAATTAGATTGCAAAAACAGGTCTTAAGTATCAGTCAAGATTGACTTCAGCCTCTTACTGTATAAAACAATAGTGAGAATTGTCTATTCATTGCTGGTGGGCATGAGTCACCATGCCATGCCTGGGATTGTTGTATGTGGTTACGAGAGATCGAACCCGGGACCTGGAACTTGCAAGGCAGGCGCTAGAACCACTAAGCTAAATCCCTGGCCATGTCATTGGTCTTTTAAAAGTATACACATACACAATTAAGGTTAGAAAGTATAAGAAGAAATTGTTATTTGGTAAATTTCTTATGTATTACTTCCAGAAAGACAAAGAGAAAATCATTATTTATGTTAAATACTAACAGCAACAGCAGCTACTGTTTATTGGCTTTTACTAAATGCCAAGGACTGTGATAAGCCCTTCCTGTGGAAAACATCATTTAGTTCTCACACTTCCAGAAAGATTAAAGTAAGACTTGAACATACACAGTCTTAATCAAGAATCTACTCTTTAAATCACTATTCTATTACAGAGTCCAGGGCCTGATTCATTGACACCCATATGATGTTTACATACTTTACAAGTGCTTTTTGTGAAATAAAAAGAAGTACACCTTTCCATTAACTCTTGGAAATTCTAGTGAGAATCTGGATTTTTTGGCCTGGAGTTAGAGTTGTGGAACAGCAAAAACACTCAGTTTAATGAAACTAAATCTGTAGGGTGAACTTCTTTGGTACTGGGATCTATAATGCTTGAGATAATGTATTTTTAACAGAAGTCATTCATGACCTTATTCTAACTCTTGTCTCACTCTTACTCCCCTTTTATGTTTATTTCACTTATATTACATATAATATTTAGTATTTATAGCTCCTCAGCAAAATATTAATGTCCCTGAGAATGAGAACCACATATATTTTCTTCAGTGTGGTAACTTTGGCACCTGACACAGTGTTTAGCATGTGGTTTTTTGCTCAATGAATATGTACTGAGTAAACACAAATCTGATCAGCAATTCTCATGCAAACTGTACCCTCAGAGCTGTTATTGTTAGTTCCCTTACAATAGAGGAGTTTTATGGTCTTCTCTTTTTTAATAACTAGAGATGGAGAAAGGATTTATAAATACTGGTTTCTCCAGCTCATTACTTCATAGGTTTATGTCTATGTAAGTTGGAGTAGATTTAAAATATTCTCTAGTTTACTTATTTCTCTCACATCTGAGACAACTGGAATGAGAGAATGCAATCAGTTGATGTTGAAAGCAGTGATGAATGTCTAATTATTTGGGCTTTATAAAATTGTAGGAGAGAAGTATGTTTTTAAAAACAAGAAAACAAACAAAACCAAATCATCGCCACAGTAATAACAAGTTGCCACAAGATCAGTTACAGTGCCAGAGCTTTCACGCAAAGTTCAAAAGATTAATTAACATCTGTGTCTGTCTGGACTTACTCTACTAGCTTGGCACGCTATAATGTGTAAGTCTATTTTTAGGCAGGTGCAGGTCCAAGTCAGTTTCCTTCATCTTTCTTTTGAACTATCATCCTTTGTTCTAAGTTGGCTAAAATTTCTTATCAACTGTCCCAGAGATAGTCTCACAGAATAGGGCCCACTCTGATAACATGTCTGCTTACTGTTTACATTCTTGCCAGCAAAACTGAACAGTCTTTAATAATCCCCTGAAAACACTTCTGAATGTGACTTCTAGAAGTTTCTGGAGCTCCTCAAATGGAAGTTCATATAAGTGTGGCAGTGTTCAAACTGGCTTCTATTTCTTCACAGGGTCCCCAAATGCCAATACACAAATAACTTAAAGGAATCAGTGACTCAGGCTGACCTCATCCCTCTTCAACTGCCCTTTGATTTCATTGCAAATAAAAAGCTGAATAGTGACCATTAATAACATCTGTCTGAGTAAAAGTACTATCAATCATGTCACTGCAATTAAAAGAACTGGAGTGTCCAATAGCACAAAGCCTTGACTATCAATAAGTTATTTATCATCTGGATAAAATGAATGTGGCAAATGTCTAGAATCTGTAAAGCACTCCATTTAGAAGAGCATGACACTGGGGAGTAAACCTCAGAATGGCATAAATATCAACCTGTTCTCAGAAGAATCAGTTACTCCATAATACTCTAAAAAACTGTATCTTCCCTTGCCCATTTCAAGCCAGGCAATTTTACCAATTTGGCTAACACTAAGTTTTCCTAAACTAATAACAAGTGCAGTGATTGTAAGCTTGAGGCCCAACTAAGTCAAGTATGAAACCATTTTGTCCACACTAATGCGTTTATCCAGTATCCATTCCTCAATTTTCTTAATATATTTTCCATCTATCTATTCATCTACATATACATTCACCTATGAAAAATGAAAACTAAAATCAAGGTCAGAAATTGTTTAGTACTGTACATAATAAATTTTTTATTTAATTCATCATTTTAGTCAAGACAATTTCATTCAAAACCTAAAAGGGATATATATTCCACATTTCTGAAACTAAGAATGACTTTTCTCTGGATTCTTTTTGCCTTTAACTCTAAACTATATCAATTCAACATCACCTCAGTTCACTGAAAACATCCAACACTGTCTGTAAATAAAGAACTTGATATGTGTAAGTAAATCCCACTTTCAAAATCTTATCTTATACTTCATATGCAATTTTCAAATGTGTTGACCCTGTTCACCATATTCTTATTAATTTTCAATCTCAGATAGAGGGATTGATATGAACCTCAACAAATTGTATAAACAGAGATCCTTGCTGTCCTCACGGTGACTAGTACAGCATGTATCAAGACTATAAGAAAGTAGATAAGCTAAGAATGCTTGGATAAATTGCACTCCCAGGTCAGGTTGAACAAGAGACACTACCAGTGAGAAATTCAAGGACCTTATATCATATCTTTGCAGGTGACCTGATTTGGCTATATTCTATTTTCCCCAATCTCTTACATTATACCTTATAAGGCATGTCCCAATAACACTGTTTTGGAAGTATAACATTGCTTTTTAGTTTATCTCTACTTTCACCCATTCACCCTAAGTCAAATCCTTTCTGCTGTATTTCTCGTTGACTGATGAATTTGGTTTTGGTGTTCTTTCCATTTACTGGTTTGTTCTATCTCCAATTTGCTTCCCACTTGCAAAACTGAAGGATTCTATATAAAAACTAAGATCTTTCTAACTTTTCAGTGTTCATCAGCTATCAAAAATCAACAAAAATATATTATCACTTATTGCTGAAAACACATTCTATGACTCAGTTGCCTCAAACAAAAATGACTATTTTGTTCATAAATATACAACTTTTGGCAGGGCCAGACAGGAACAGCTTGTCTCTTCTATAAGGTGTAAGTTAGAATGGCCCAACTGGAGGACTACAGGGCTGACTCTGAGGATGGTTCTTTCATATGAAAATGTAAGTATGTTTTGGAAGCTCACTCAGAACTCTGGACCAGTAGCTTTGGTTGCTCTGCCTGTGGGTTTTCCCATGGGTTTGGAGTTTTCTCACAATATGGTAGCTAGCTTGCCAGAATGAATTTCCCAAGGAGAGGCAGTGGTAGCTGCTATTTCCTTAAGTGCCAGACCCAGGGACTGGCACTATCATGTTTCCTGTGTTCTGTTGGTCAGACAGATTCAAGTGGAAGGGACATAAACCTACACCTGTTGATAGTCAGAATGTCAAAGAATTTAAGGTGATGTTTTAAACCAGTCATACCAATGTAGCCAGTACCAACTTATTACCATTTAGTCTTTCAGCCTTGATAATTTATAAGATTAAAATCAAGAACCTGAATTCTGACAGTATACTGCCCTTCATCTTTTATTTCAGAGATTTTTATAAAAGATTTAATTTTTATCTTGTATATCCCAAACCTTACTTACCATGGAATTTTAAAAATGTGGATTTCCTTCATAATATGTATTTTGTCCTTCATATCATGTAAAAGTTTCCATGTAATGGAACACCTTTGGATTCCTCACCTTTCTGCTCTCCTTTTAGAGATGATCAATAGTCACCTACTGTTAAAGAAAGCACTCCCATTACATCCCACATACAGAAGCTTATTCCAAAGATATGCTCTCTACAAAGTTGGAGTCGTTTCCGTGAAATAACATAGACACAGGGGCGGGGATGTGCAGGAGATGCCGATGTTTATGGTCGTAACTTTCACTGAACATCTCCTACCAGAGTTGGAACTCACTGGTCACTGAAGTTCTTTTAAAACAATTAATAAAATGGATACAACAAATTATTCCTATCCAAAAGGGGAGACATGTTTGAGGGGAGAGCATGAAAAATAACAGAAAATACGAGTTCCATAATACACCTGTCCTGTCACCATGATCACATGATCTCCCTACATGCCATTTTTATGTTTCCAGTGCTGTTCCTGCGTGCATGGGGGGGTGCTTTCCTGGGGATGGGTACAGCCCAGGGCTTCATAGGTGCTGGAAAACTGTTCTATCACTGAGCTACATCCCCAGCCCTTTCCAATGTTCTTCACAGCCTCTATGCTACAGCCTCTTTGATGACTATTCAAACTCTAGACTTCAGCTGAATTACTGACTCCCTCTGCCAAACAGGTTTTTTATACTCTGTGTGATCCATTTGTTACCTACTTTCTTACAATCTGTTTTATTTTCATTTGAGAGCAGCTATTGGTTCCTTTTCATACAGTTATTTGATCTATTTAAGTGTGACCTTCATATGGATAATACATTTCTGATGGAAAAAACTCCGGTATTCTAGAAGCAAACATATCACACTGATTAGCAGACACACAGCAAATAACTGCTGAAGAAAAAGAAGCAAGGTAGGTGACATGGGCAATGATGCATAATGTTATAGGAAAACAAAGAAAAGACTGCCGTGAGTTGCTATTTAGAGGAAGTATCTATGGAGAAGATGAGATATGAGTTGAAGTTTTAAAGAAAAGATTCATAAATGATACAGTGTGGAACAGCAGGTAATACAGGGAGCATACTCTGGAATACAAAGTAAAGGAATAGGAAGAGAAGTTCAGTTTCAGTACACAAACCTAGTTAGACACTATAAGTTTGTTATGAAAATGAGACAGAAATATGCCTGATAAGGTAAACTGAAACCAGTTAATTTTTATTCTACATCTCTGTGTAATAAATTGGAATAAAGACATATATTTTCAGGAAAAGCATGACATAAGTGTGAAAGAAAAAAACTTATTTTCTAAAGTCTTGAAATTATTATGGCCTATGAAAAACAAGCCATGGACACTCCACCATAGTGGACACTAAGAAGGGGTTTCAGGAATGTATTTGTTTTATCCTTATTCCTAATTTCCTATCCAGACAAAGTAAGAGATAAATGGAGTGACATGGGGGTTTATGTCTGTGCTCTGTCTCTAGAAATGAACAGACATAAGACTAGGAGTTCTTGCTCATTCCTTTCACTAACATGGATAATTTGTAACCTTAAACCATGTCTTTTAAACTGTAAACCTGCCATGAATCAAGACAGAATTGTGTTCAAGTTTGAACAGCAAGATTGAAAAAGAAAGATTTGGAATCATTCCATACAACCATGACTCGAGGAGCACAGGCAGTTAGGAAATCACTCCTTAAAAACATGAATGAATGATGCACTACGAAGAGAAGACAAATCATGAGCAGAGGTTAGTCTTCATGTTAGTATCTCCTTTACATTTAACAGTTCACACTTGAGTGCCAAAAGTGCATAGAATTCTGACTTAGATTCTTAGATCAACTGGTACTAGTTACCAAAAGCTATACCATTGACCTCCAAGAAGGACCAGCGGAATTATCTTATACTCTAGGAAATAATATGGATTCTGTAATAAATAGGACAACAGAGACCACTGGAGTCAAATTAGGTATACAATAGGTGGCTATGTAGTCAATTTGTTGCAGTCTCAATTTCTTTATCTCTAAAAGAACACTATTATTTAATAAATTCTGGAGAGATTTAGCAAACACAATATAAGTGATATGCCCAGTACATCTCTGAGAATTTCATACATGTTATTAGTTTCCTTAATATTCTAATAAAGTACAGAATTTTCTTGATTTGGAAGTTGGCATTGTATTTCTTTTTACAATATTTTAAATAATTAAATTAATCAACATGAATAGATAATTTACAAACTTTTATCGAACATGTGTTATGTAGTAGAAACAATGCTAGCTGTTAAATATCTATTCTGTGTATACAGCTGTCCCTTCAGAATATAAAAAAATTCTTTCGTCCTCTTTAGTTTATATATTTCAAACAGTCTGGCCACACTTTAACTATCAAATCCACCAAATGATTTAAACCAATCTGTTTCTCTGTATTTCCCAAGTGCCACTAAAGAATCATCTTGTTTGGGATTGCCTTTCTTAGAACATGACTTTGTGTGGTCTGAAAACCGAAAATTATTATTTATATACTAATGCTTTCTTTGCAGTACTTTGCAAGCTGCAAACAGCTGTGACTTTTATTAAAAGCTTTATTTTCTCCATTAATATTTGTACCTGATTAAACTTCAATACAGGTGCGCATGGCTTGGTAATCATATTTTTATATTTTGCATGCAGATTAGTGGCTTGGTAATTTACATAAATTTGTTACACGCTGCTGTAAAAATAAATGCTCAAGCAACTTTTATTTTTATCTAATCAAATCACTGCTTAATGAAAATCGACTGGCTGCTTGCAGTAGTGCAATGAACTACCCTCTAAGGATTGGAGTGTTTACAATTCACTGGGGGGTCTCTCCAAGCATTGGACTCCAGTACAACTAAAGTAATAGTGAAAACAGCTCTGCAAAACAAATCTGATCCACCCAATTCGTGTAGAGACAGCTGGAAATGGACCTTCTAAAACATTACTTTACAGAATAAACATGTAAAAGAAACTCAGAGAGGGTCTATAGAAACAATACTAATAGTCATAGTTACAGGCAGGAGGAGGCTTAACAATCACATGATCCTCAGCATTTCAGACTTGGTAAAATGGTATGAGGGACTGTACAGCAGAAAACCCTTTTTCCCTTCTGTCGTATTTTTCATGATCCATCCAGTTTTTGCCACAACATCTTCTATAGGGGAGGGGAGGGATCCAGTCACCATATGCTTCCATGTGAGCTATTTATCACTGTTCCTTCAGATGTGGATAGGAGATTGCAAATAGTATCAGCACCACATTACATATGCACATTACTGCACATGTTTAAATGAATTCCACATAGTATTGCTTCATTTATTTACCTATAATCGATAACTTCTCTATATCTGAGATTCTGAAATTATGATGACAAAATCTAAACAATAAAGTGCAAAGTAAAGCTTGAAAAGGCACAGAAAGAATGAAAGATTTGAGAGAAAAAGATCTTCACAGTGTATGTATATTATTTTATAATGATATTTACTGTTTTTAAGAGTACCAAGTAGCGGCTCAATAAATACTGGCTCAATAAAGTACGCAGTAAAGTGCTTGGCATACATACCTGGTCTTCAATAAATATTTCTGAATGAATGAATAAAAGGTAAATCAACAAACTGCATATTCTATTAGTTTCATAGCTAATTTGAATAATAACTATATTTGCAATTGAAAACAAGTAATAACCATGTTTGCAATTAAAATGCACAAAAGATACACTACTTTATGAAGATACAGGAAAATTAATCTACTAGGCTTTGAGCAGACTGTCAGTGATGCCTACAATGCCAAAATCTTCCAAAAGAAGCTTGTAAAAATAAATAATTCCTCTGCTTTCCAGAATATGTTAATAATTAACCTACAGAAAATATTTTAAATACATTCAAAATATGCAGTTCATACTATTTTTTCCTATTTTCTGCACAAAATGAAGACTCTAGTCCACATTGCCCACACACATGTACTAGTCTCACTGTCTCCCACGTCTTGACCCCCTCTCCACGCAGTCACCAATCCCACTCACTATCCTGAATTCTACTTGTCAGCACAGAGTCCACATCCACCCCAAGGACCTTGCGCTTGCCCCATGCTTTAGATTTTCTTGTTATCTGCTTGCAGGGGAGCTTTAACGAGATCAAAGCTCTTTGCTTATTTCCTGTATAGGCTTTGATTACTCTGCTCAGTTTTCGCATTTAATCCTATAGTTCTGAACCTTCAGGCCAAGGGTGACAAACCTATGCCACGCATGCTGAATCAGGTTATTTGGTATCATTGACAGTTCTAAAACCTTCACCATCTTCTTATGAATATGTGCCTTGGGTATATGGATAGCCATATGGATAGCACACAAAAAAGTGTTGTTGGTTTAGCACAACTTACCTGACCACTGGATAAAAGCACATTTCCCATAGAAAGGAAGTCTGCAAAGTTATCTGTATATGAAAGACTGTATACATACTGTGTTTTACACAAGATTTTCTTTTTCCACTATTTTTATGCTCAATGAAGCAAACAGCAGGATCCTTTTGCCCCTCAGGCTAAAGGAAAGCTCAGAGACTATTAAATTTCCAAAGGGCTCCAGGGAAGCACCAAATGACCATAGGAACTCTCGTAGTTCTAAAATTTTATGCTGCGTGACCTGAGAGCATTTGAAGTTTCCTTGAATTAATGATAATTTTTACATTTTAAAGTGGTAGTTATTACCATGTAAGCCAGTGTTTACTTTCCCTCTATCACTCTACTGTGGTTTTCAACCAGAGGGAGGTAAACTCTGAGCTTGAGAAGCGTTCTTTAAAAGGTTCTCTAAACCAATTTAAATCACATTTGTAAAAGAATAATAAAAATATATTTTTAAAAGATTTTGAAACTGCAATCAGAAGACACAAAAAAAGTCTCTGAAGCAAAAGTGACCTCTAAGAGAGATTATAAGAGCAATTACTTAAAAATATATATTAGTGTATATTTAAGACCACTGGAAAAAGAGATACATAGAGCAAACACAGCCCCTCAAAAGGAGAGTAAATACGTACATGTCATGTATTTACTCAAGAAAGCCCGCTTGTGAACCATGACAGCTCCTTGTCAGCCTTTAGAGCTGGCCTCAAGCATAATTCCAAGCACAGAATAATTTGTCTATATTGTTATTAAAATTTTAATCAAAATATCTCCCTAATTCCTAGCAGGTCAGCTGTATTCACAAGAAACACTAGAATTGTCATTGAGGTATGTTATGCTGAAGTCATTTTTTAACCTCTGCTATTACCTTCTATACTCCCTTCTTAACTTTGAAATAAAAAAAGGGAAACTTACTGCTAGATTTGTAGCCATATCAAAAACATTTTCCATTCTACTAGTAAGATTCTATTATTATGGATTAAAAAGCTTCCTTGGGGGTAGAAACAATAAAGCACCAACAATTTGAGGTTAAAATGTTGGCTGTACCTTTTCAAATATTAAGAACTTAACCTGAGCAGGCTCCTTTACAAAACGTAGTATCAGTCAAAATTTCTAAGCAGTGAACAACTTGGCTTAGTATAACAAATCGACTGTACTTTGTGACTGTTATGGTATACAATACAGACACTTTGTGGCATATTTTAAGATATCATCAAATACACATCTACGGAGTGTCTACAACAGTAAGCTTCAGATTGCGGCATCGTTCCAAATACTATAAATGAAAGACTGAGATACTTGCCCTTGAGGTGTTTACAATTAGCCAAAGAAACATGATAAAGATGTGAGTTTACCAAGGCACTCCATCTTCAGTGAAGTGCAGAGATTATCTAAGAGGCCTTGCACTTTCTTTTCTCCAGGCCAATAAAATCTCCCACAGTCATTTACTTCAGAATATACCTCACATGTAAGGTCAATGAGAGACCCATGGGAATACTGTAGCAGTAAGCACTTCCAAGTGCTTATAAAGCAGGAAAAATGTTTCTTAAAAAAAAAACAGTCAACCTTCTTTTGTCTCATCAAATACTATGAACACAACTCATCACTGCCAAGATTATGCTGGCAATAAACAGATTTTGTGGTTATCAGGTTCAGGAGGTTTGTTTCAGCATTTAATCAAGAAAACTGCCTCTGACATGCTTTGTCTCCTCCTGCACCCCGAGTATTACGCTGTGCCTGGAACTGAATCCAGAGATCTGTATTTAGCAACAGGAAGAATGGAAAAACTCTCAAAAATGAGAAAATTAAATTTCATCACTTCTCACAATTGATTTAGTTGATCAGAATAGCAGTGTAAAGTACTATGAATTACAGGTTTACAGGAAGCTCTCTATTGCCGTATTATTTCATCACATGCAAGTAATTTTCTCCTGAACTGAATTCCAAACGTGATCCTCCTAGCTACAGTACTTGAAAGTTACTCTCATAACTGAACAATTTAGTTCTCATTTCTGGATATTAATTCATTTTACTAAATCTCAATACTGAAGCAACAGAAATAAGAAGCTCTCCTTTATTATTATTATTTTTTGCTCTCTGCTTGATATCACCTTTAGTTATTGCAATCAAAATGGAATAGGGTCATGCTACAAAGGAAAATGTATAGATACAATTACAAATGCAAAAAGTTTATGAAATAAACTTGAAATAAAAATGCACAGAAGTATATGGATGTTAGAGATAGTAGGTTCACTTCATATCTCATTACCCTCTTCCCTTTAAATAAAATAGTCCAATTGCTTATATAGCTAAGGGAGGTAATAATTTATTTTTAAAAATGATGTCATTAATCTAATTCAAATATTCACCACTTTGTGACATGAATGACTGCCTCAAAATTTGAGTCAAAATTTAATCTTTCCCTGGCCTGTGGATTTAGCTCAGGGGTTCCAGTGGCTGCCCTGCAAGCACAAGGGCTGGAGTCTGATCACTGGTAACCATATACAACAATTCCTGGCTGACAAGTCAGGCTTGTAATCCTAGCACTCAGGAGGCAGAAGACAGGAAGATTTCTGTGAATTCAAGGCTTGCCTGGGCTTCACAGTGAGCTCAGGGCCAGCCTGAACTACAAAGCAAGACTCTGTCTGAAAATAATAATATGAGAATCAAGTCATGTCATATTCTGGTACAAACTCTCAATGTTGAATATGATGATGATGTGTATTCATAAGGTACCAATAAAGATTTAAATTTAAAAAATAAAAACCATAATAATAATTTATCCAAATGAATCATTTCCCATTGATTTATATTATAGTATAAGAGATGATCTGTTTCTCTTTCTAGACTTTGGTGTACAATTTATAGTCCTTTATTTTCTTCTCTTCTCCACATTGTATCAATCACATATTTGTAAACATGTATTTAAATGCACTAGAAAAATTTCCATGGGAAATGACTTCCAACAAGGTAAAACGATATTAATACTGTAACAAAGCATACAACTAAGCAGTTGTCTTGCTGTTATTTTTTTAATTAATTGATTTTATTGGTACATTTTATATATACATCATGATCACAATCAACATTAAAATTTTGTACCAATACATGACATGGCTTAATTCTCACTTTTTCCCATTCCCGTGTTCACCCTACAACTCCCTGCCCTCTATATACATAAGTTTTGTTTCCTTTTCGACACAGGGCTTATTTATGTTACCAAGGCTCAAATTCATTGGCAAAAAAGATCCTCCTACCTCAGCTTCCCAAGTAGCTGAGACTACAGTCTCACATCACTGTCCCCTGCTCGTAATTTGGAGTCTCAGTTGCCTTTCAGACATGCTACTAAAAACACAGACACATGTGAGACAGGCATAAGGACTTTTGTTATAAACCTGGGAAATCTACTTGGGTCACACGGACAACAAATCCATACAAGTGACACCTTCGTGAAAGCCTTATTGCTGCAGAGTTGCACGCAGGGAATTTACTGGGCCACTGGTGTTCACTAACCCAACAGTCAAACTGCTGATGTCTGCATGAACACGAGGTTTGAAAAGAGGAAAGAAAACTGTACTGAGAGTCTCTAAAGATTTCCAAAGTAGAACAACATGTAAATTTTATATACAAATGATGTTCACCATGTGGTGAAACATGACTGAATATTTTATATAAAAATCAAATCATAGGGGCCGAGTATTTAGCTCAGTGGTTCCAGTGCCTACCTTGCAAGTACAAGGTCCTGGGTTCAATCATTGGTAAACACATACAACCATGCCAGGTACAGTGACTCATGCCCACCAGCAATCAGTACCACATTCCACAGTGCTGGGTGTGGTGGGTCGTGCCTGTAATCCCAGCACTCAGGAGGCAGAGGCAGGATGATTGCTGTGAGTTTGAGGCTGAATTCAAGACCAGCTTGACCTACAAAGCCAGACCTTGCCCCCCCATAAAAAATCAAATCATTACATTTATAGTGAATAAATCCAAAGCCAATTGAAATTAATGTTGAATTTCTATAACAAGTAATGGACTAAGTTGAGAGCAGTCACTCTAAATCAAGCTATAAAAAGATAAAGAGGGAAATAAGAGAAAGGTAGAAAGAATGGATTTTTATAATATCAAAACCTCTAATTTGCCACATACAAATGTCAATTGTGTTAACTCACTTCAAAAATGTACTTCAAGGAGATAAATCCAATACATTTAAAATCAATGGATAGTAACAGAGACATGAACTCCATGATCTAACAATTGAAGTCCTCAAAAGCTGAAAATCATCACAATATGACTCAGCTGATATTTCACATGAAATTATGACTTTTGAAATCAGAGACCCCAGATCATAGTCAGCAAATCAAATACACTGTCTATCTGATGACATTCTTACTTGACAAGTAACCAAATCACTCAAGTCTCAGGTCCCTAATGGCCTACAAACATAATCAAGACTCCTCAAAGAGGATGTTCATGTCACTTTTATAGCCAATAATAGATAAACAATAGATAATGTAAGTAGTGACTGGCCTGACTGATCCAAGGAGGGAAAAAAACATAGGTGCCTAAAACAGACTGCACTATCTGTTTCCTACTGATAGACTCTAACAAAATAATACCTTTATCCCCTTCTTAAGATACCCCAGCAAAAGGATGAGGCAGGGCACTACAATGTGCCTCACCACCTCCTCTAGCTATGTTTGATCATTGGTCCTGATAAGAAACAGGTATGTATTGCAGTTCATCACCTAATTAGATAAATAATGCTCTAAGACAGTAGTAGGGCCTCAAACTGAGAAAATCCAGTCAATCAACATCCAAATACCTAAGATGGAAAAAAATGGAGGTGTAACATCATAAATAAATTATTTCATTTGACTATAAATTGTGGGAGATAAAATAAAAGCCATGTGCAAATTCTTAGAAGCAGTGTTATAGTTTAAATTTTGGTCCATGGAAACAATTCACATAGTTCTCTTTCTTTGTACCTTTTCCCCCAGAAATGGAAACACCTTCTCTTTGGATACACTTTTTCTTCCACATAAAAGTTCTTGCCTCACTGGATAGCTGATCATATGGTCAGAAGCTCCTCCAAACTGAAGATCTGCTGGCGTGTTTAAGTAACATCAAGAGTTTGTTCTTATACTTTAGAATCACTTGAGAAGATTTAAAAATTCCTTTTGCCCAGGTCATAAGAAAAATCCAATTAAGTCAGAATCTAAGTGGGGTGGTTGAGTCCAGGCACCAGAATTTTACGAAATTATCCCGATGTTTACAATATGAGACCAAGTTTGAGGATCAATCGGTTAGTTCACAGGAAAATACACCCTGGTTTTGAAAAATAAATAATATCTACATTTTTCTTTTAACAAACACATCTGCCAGGTAAAGCAAAGTATGAAAGAAGCTAATTAGGATTTCCTGTATATGTTCAATGAAACTTTTTTTTAACTTATACCACCTGATAAGCCACTTGTCACTCCTGAACTCAATATACCAAAAGGGTTTGTTTTCTGAGGACAGGTACTTCACAGAGGCACGGCACTGTGCAAATAGTGTGAGGATGGCAACTAACATAGTATCTTCTTCCAGGTTCTCCTCACTGGTAATATTATTGCTTCATCTTACAACTAATCTTAAGTATAATGAGTAAAGTCTCCTAATCCCATCACCTAACTCTGATTCAGTAGGATGGAATACCATTGTTGATGACAGCTACATATTTCTACTCTCAGGTCTTAAATTCATCTGTAAATTTATACGTTGCCCACTGAACTAGCTACACTTCCTTCTGTTCATTCCTTTCCCTCCTTCTAAATATGTTTTGCTTTCTGAGCTCAATGCTATAACATCTCTGTGCCAGGGTTGACCATATATCTCAGTTTATCCATGCTTTTCCAGCATAATTAAATTTCTGCAACACTCTCATGAAACATTTTAAGCATATAGAAAAATTGAAATGATCCTACTGTGACTATCACCTAAAATCTTCTGTTGTCATGCAACTGCATTTGCTTCATCACAGGTGCAGAAAGCTATCCTTTCTCTACTCTTCTATTGCCCATCATCTTTCTAGAAACGTTTCAAAGGAAGACCACCACAATTAGTAATGCCACCCCTTCTACTGTAAAAAGTATCTTAGCTTTGACAGTTCTTCACAAATCCTTAGGAATAGGAATAACCCTATTTCCAAAACAAATCTAGTGTATGTGTGTGCGTGAATATGTAGTTATGGTGGTTCTCACTGTGGAAGCATGAGACAAAAATATGAGTGAATTTCAATATTCATTTTAAAGTTCAATGTGTGAGGTAAGTTATAAAACAAAAGATACAATGACTGAATGGCTGACTAATCCTTTTCTGTCAAAGCAAACTAGATGGTTAGAACAAGGCAAACAAATAACATAGAGAAATAGTCTAACAGTGATTTATAAGAAAGTCAGATTTGTGCTTAGCCTTAAAGGGTGAGAAAAACTTGGATTTGTACACTAGAAGTGAGAAAGTATCTAGGATGGGAAGCAAGAAGAATATGAGCAATGATACCCTCGAGAAGAACAAAAACAAGGCTGCCAAAGAGAATAAGAAAAAAGGAGAAGCTAAAAGATTCATAAATACACAGATTCTGGCTAGTGCCAAAGAATAATAAGAGGCTTCTCACTTTACTTGAGAGAGTCAATAGACATCGCACTAGCTCAAAGGCCAAGTCCTGACAGGTCTTGAATGCCTATCCTGCCAAGTGTTATCATTAGAGCAATGTGTACAGTAACTGTCATATATTTGCCCCTTTTAACATGACTTTTGTGCTCAGAGGGCCTGCTTTTCTATGCTGAAAGAGATGCTAAGACAGGTTCAATCCTCAAGGCAGAATAATATGTATCATAATAAGCTGTAATTATTTTTGATTATTTAAAGCAGAGTGTGCCTTTCCGTTTTATCTGCTTTATAGGAAGCTAATCAATTGGGTTGCAAATTGCATCAAACATAACCTATATGCATGAATAACTTCTTATTTCAGAAATATCAAATCAATAGTCACTGGATCTGCTACAAAAGAGAAACTCTGCATTCCAATTTACAATATATTTTGCCTTCATGTACATATTGCTTGGAGCAATCTATTATTATTCGCTTGTCAGAATGCTCTTTTATTATAATGTAAAGATCTTGTTTTCCTTTCCTGTGGTTTCATAATACCACTCAAAACACACATGACACATACCTTGATTTTATATGGACTTGAACTGGCATGAACTTAGATTGGCTCTTACCTAATTGGAAAGTAAATTGGTTTGGGAAGAAGTAAACTCTGTTTCACTATAAAGGTCTCCTTGCTACTGTTTTAAGGACTTCTATCACTTCTGCTGCACCAGAACACTGCTTAGATCTTGACTGCTGAATTACAATGACACAAATTTTTAGAGGATTTCTTGGTTTAGCCAAGACCTTAAATTGGCTTTTGACACCTTAATCTTCCTCTATCATTTACAACCATTTACTATTCTGGTACACTTGAAAGTTCACTGCATCTACAGTAACTTATTTTCAAATCAAAGTGGCTAACATCAGAATGACCGCACCCACTAACATGATTATGCCATGAAGCCTGCAGGGGCTTGAGACTCTCGGCAAATCTCTGATCCAAATTTAAAGTTACTTACTTGTCTTTAAGCAGAAGTTAAACTGTCTTGATAGACAAAATGTTATTTTTTAATGCTTCACAGTCACATTTGTTTATGGTATGGTACTTCTCTTTATGAGAGAGAGAGAGAGAGAGAGGGAGAGAGAGAAAGAGAGAGGGAGAGAGGGAGATGGAGAGAGAGACAGACAGAGACACAGAGACAGACAGACACTAAGAAATTCAGATAGGAGCCTAAAACTGCCAAGTGGCTTTGTGGTGGATATGGTATCTCGCTCTCCTATCTTTAAAACACATTTAACTTTTAACTTAAGAGTGAAAAACCAGGGAAAGAATTTCACAGAATAGCTATTTCCTAGTAGTCCTGATTATTTAAAACAGTGAAATCAAATTTTGAGCTGACATTTTAATCAATCAAATATTTACAAAGGGAGATCAAAAATGGAAGAGTAAAGATAGCATGAAAATACTGCTTTTATGGGATTTGGACTCAAAACACCTGAAAAAAACAACTTTGTTAAGAGAAAAGGAAGTGGAGCTCCAGGAACCAAGAAAGATCGGACAAGAAGTAGAAAACACAGAGAAACTGAAGACAACACAGAGAAAAGAATGGAGAAATGTGGGATGCTAACCCCAGCTCCCAGGGACAAAGGATGGACCAGCAGTGCTAGTCCCAGGAAAAGTGTGTGACTGCTGCAAACAAACTGTGACATGTGACACTTTCCACATGGCAGGCTAGATTTGGAGAAGAAACTCACTGTAGTCTGTGATAATTAGAAGGGGGATAGTCAAAAGTCATCTGAAAGAAGAGTGTGCTCTTTGTGAGACTGAGCTGTTCTGAGAATCCGACATCATGGGACAACTATACTCTGGGGTCTCTCAGCTCACCCTACTGCAGTGACTGGGTGACAGTCAGCTGCAGGAGACAGTCATGGAGAAGGGAAGGGCTAGCTGGAGGTCCTCTCTAAATTTGAACAGGAAGTAGCTCAGGTTGCAAAGCACACAGATGTCCCTGTCAGCAGAGACAGAGCAGGCTCATTCTGTGTGGTTTTGCTGAGGAAGCAGGTCTGAAAGTATTATTGTTCAAGCCAGTGGACCGCCCGGCCCCACTCTCTGCCTACTTGCAGCACAGTGCTCAGCAGCCTGTTTGTTTTGTCCATCTGCCAACCCGGTCAGGAATATGCCCCAGCTTCAGTGGCTGCCAAACCCTGGGATGTTCGGTATACAAGGGGGTGGGGTGGGGGTGGCGCAAGGGGGATACATCACAAGCCCACAAGCCATAAAGCTCTTTGGAGATAACAGTAACTTGGACTGCACAAAAGGGCACAAACATTAAGAGTCACAAAGTAAGTGCAACTTCATTTTTGTAATAATTTGAGTTTATCAGTACACTTTAGGAATACATTATGACACATTCCTCATTGGCATTTTGTACCTGTACATAACGTACCTTGATTCTTAATTTTTCCCATTTACCTGCCCTCCCGACAACCTCTTTGCGCTATATACATAAACTTTGTCTCTCTTTTTTTTCTTTTACCATCTAATTTTTTCTTGTACTTCTTTGCAAAGAAGGATAAATGCAACTTTAAGGCAGACATCACATCGTGGGCTGAACATGCCCAGAAGGAAAGGCCAGCAGAACAGGCCTGTGTATCAACGATGGTGCGAACAAAATGCACTCAGCTGTGACTCGCTGTTCCCTGTCCATATATGCTGGATTCCAGTAGCACAGGCTCCAGAACAAAATGCCACACACACACACACACACACGAATTTTTTTTTTTTTTACTCATTTCTCTATTTGGTTCTTTGTTGTCGTCATTTTAAAATTTTAGTTTGTTTCTTTTCTTTTGCTCCTTGTTTTTACTCTTATTTCATATTTTTATTCATTTTTCTTATTTGTATTTTCAGTTACTCTTACCTATTTCTATCATTATTTTATTTTAATTAGATTTTTATCTCTTTTCTTTCCCCCAAACATAAATTATGCTTATTTTCACAGACCTGAAAATTGTAGTTTTCTCTCAGTACAGAACCACTACATACACACAGAACACTTGTTTGTTAACACCTAACTTCCCTGGCTCATCCAACGTGCAATGCATGCACATCAGTACCAAGACTACAGTGAGGGCAAGTATACATGAGCTGAAAAATCACAATTCTGGCCAGGGATTTATCTCAGTGGTTCAGGTGCCTCCCTAGCAAGTTCAGGAGCCCAAGCACAAGAGCCTAGGTTTAATCCCGGTAACCACATACAACAATGCCAGGCTCACAACAACCAGCAATCAGTACCACACACCACAGTGCAGGGCGTGGTGGCTCACACCTATAATCCCAGCATTTGTGAGGCAGAGGCAGGACTGCTGAGTTCAAGGCTGAGTTTAGGACCAGTCTGAACTACAAAGGAAACTGTCTCAAAAAACTGGGAAAAAAAAAAGAAATCACAATTCCAAGTATCCAAACTTGCTCTTAAAATTATTTATAGTAAACTCAGCGCAAGGCAGGCGCTGGAATCACTGAGCTAAATCCCCAGCCTAGTAAACTCAGGTCACTTTTACTTCTCAATTAAGGTGCCACCTAATTATCACAAAATAATCAATGTCCAGCTGGGAATTTAGCTCAGTGGTTCTAACACCTGTCTTGCAAGGGCAAGGACCCAGGTTCGATCCCCGGTTAACCACATACAATACTGGGTGTGGAGGCTCATGCCCAGCAGCAATCAGTGCCACATACCACAGTGCAGGGCATGGTGGCTCATGCCTGTAATTCCAGCACTCAGGAGGCAGAGGCAGGAGGATTGCTGTCATCTGCTTACCTCCGCACAAGGTCTACCATATGCCAACTTGAGGGACTAGAGATAAAACTTTGGAAGTACTATCTTTCTGAATTACAGAGTAAAGTAACACTAGGTTAGTCTATGTTTACACTCTGAGTACCTCTGTATGGTCTGAGTCTTTAGCAGTATCTACCAGGCTCCAAGGACCCTGTCAGGATAAACGATGGTGCAATATTTAAACAGAAGCCATTTACCGAGTGTCATTCAGAGCCCCAAATCCAAAAATGAGCAAAATCAAATCTTTATTTTTATAACTGTATAAATATGATCCAAATATGTCCACTCACAGTTTTTCCAAAAGAAACATGCTATAAATAAGCAAATTATATCTGCTCATTGATGTGTATATCGAGTTCCTAGATGTCTCATTGGGCTTCATTACAGATCACTCACAGAAACAGACTTTTAGTATAAAGTGTAGCATGATGTTAAGCCATTTGAGCTTTTACAAATACATATTGCACTTCTGGCTGATAATGGAGGAAAATTTGCACAATTATGGTACACTGTTACGCTAGGTTGCATCCATCCTTGCACAATACATGAATATCAGTGTCATCTTTCTTGTGCTCAGAATTCACAGTTTTAACTTCCAGTACACTGGCAGTCTTCAATACACCTCAGTCTTCCCATCTTCACCTTCTCCTTTACCACCAGAAGATTCTTCCAGAGCCTGTTTCAACCACATTGTAAATGGCTCCACTTTAACACAAAGCTCTTTGGCAAGTCCTTGTGAAATGTAATTCTTAAAGACCTTTTCCAACCAGCTGATGATGATTCCTTCTTCTTAAATGTCTGCATCACAAATCTCCTTCAAGACACGAAGGATCTTGGAGAGAAGTGAAGCTTGATGCATATCCACCATATACTCTAAACCATGAAGATGGAACCACTGAGCTTTTGTGCTGCTGCAACAGAATCTGAGGAAATGGTGCCGGTATTTCTTTACTTACTCTCTAATTTTCTTACTCAGAACAAGAGTGCCTGTGGGTTTTACATCTAGTTTTTCTGCATCAGCAACAATTTCTGTCAGAGGAGTCAATGATATCCTACTGTCTTCACTTTGTGGTAAAGGAAAAATCTATGTGGTTATCAGAGCTTGCATAGAGGAAGCTCAGTAAGATAAGTAAGATATGGAAGAGCCAAAGGCATAGGATGGGGAGAAGGAGGAATTATAACTGTGAAGACAGAAGTGACTGCAAGGGAGCTAAGTACGGTGGATATAAGACATTGGGAAGAGGAGTTTATGTTTGGAATAAGAATAAAAATATGTTCATAGTATTGTCTCAGGGAGCTAAGGAGAGGAAACTAGATAAAGAGTAAGAGAAAGAACCAGGACACCTATTAAACCACAGCAAAAGGACAAACACATATACAAGAGTAACAACTAATGAGCACATCAAATAATAAAAGAACATAAGCCCACATTTCTAAATAAATCAAGAAACATGCAAAAACTTAAACCAGGAAGATTTTCAATGGGAACACAGACTAAACGTTCTGATGAGACATTCCCAAATATCTTCTTTGCCAGAGAGTCTGAGTGCTCACAGCCCAATAATTCCTCTGATCCCTCCACCATAAAACTGAAGTTAACTTAGACTCAGGACCTTTCTATGCCAGGTTCCAGGGATTCTTCCAGAGTCTGATGGAGTCTGAGTTCTGGCGTTAGGAGCTCTTGCCATCGCTCTCCCTGGATGTGATGGTGGGCCTTCTAGTTAAGTCCAGTGGAACTCACTTGTTCACTGGGTCAGGGCTATTCATACAGAATCCGTTCCATGATAGCAGTCATGGGCTAATCCCTTACAGTGGGACCTGTGAGGACGAGGTGAGAAGTGACATATCCTGAGACCCTGATTTGGGTCTCCCGTTAGCCTACAGAAGAAATCCACAGCTCTTGTATAAGCACTGCAAAAACACAGGTCTTGACGAACACTTAACCTGCACTAAAGGCAAGGCTGTATCTCCTCTGCTGGTAAAAAACAGCACTGAAGAGTAATTTTACATAATTAGTTATTTAAAGTCCATGAGTTGTGTGATTGGGTAATGTCAGAGGGAAGAAGACAAAAGAAATGGGACCCCCCCACACACCAAAAAAAAAAAAACAAAAAAAAAAACCAGTTCTCTGCTCTGTGGTATGGGAAGAAGGAAGTGGGAAGCAGGGAAGGTCCAAGTGATGTTAAGGGTATATCATTCTATATTTGGTGAGAGTTAACAGGGAAATCTTCGTACACAATTGATAGTGAGAAATGGGGTTGGGAAAAGATTTTATGGCTGCTATAAATATTAGAGAAAAAGTTTAAGGGTGACAATTGAAAAAGTGGCGAGGAGAGAAAAGTAAAATTGGCAGCAGATATAACACAGGAGAAAGTGGTTAAGTGAAGAGATTTGGGTAAAAGCAGAAGGGAACTAAATGAATGGGGCAGCATGCCCTTTCCCTCTATCACCTATATTGGGAGGAAAGAAAATAAAAAAGAAAAGAACAGAGTAGAGTAGATAAACAGGCACATTCATAAAATAGAATAGTGTAAAATAATGGGAGGAGGAAAATAATAAAAAGATTCAAAAATTTAAAAGTACAGTAAAAATGAAAAAATGAAAAAAGAATTACAGCCAAATAAAGAATAGTGAAGGAACCTTTTCTGTTGCTTTGCTCACTTGGCTCCTTTCCTTAGGCTCAGGTGAAGGAGTAGAGCTCCAGCAGGACACCTCTTCTCACTCTAAAGTCTAAGTGGACGTCTATGGCCAGAGCAGTGTTGGGTGTAGAGGTCTGCTTACCGCGAGAATAAGCCACTGCCATGAGCTTCCCTTCCTACACAGCTCACACAGCAGGCCTTTAATCACAGGAGCCCAGCCTGTGATCAGGCAGATCTGCCTTTCAGAGGGATTCTCCCCAGTCTGCTCTGCACCAGCCTGCAGTCTCCTGTGGTTGTCGTTCCTCCATCCCTTCTGGGTACCTGGTTGTGTGGAGCAGCCATGAGCCACCGTGAACTCTGCATAACCGTGTCTTCTGGCACTTGTCTGGCAGTCATCCACGAACGGTTGATTCTGTGAAGTCTGGGAGCCATGTCTCATGTTGTTCCTCACTGTATATGCAACTGCGTGAGTCTCCCTTGGTCCTGCTGCAGGTCTTGGCTTCTCAGTGAATAGTTGTTACTTTTCACTTTGCCTCCCAGCTGTCCACAGCAGTGTATGCTCTCCCATCTGCAGGGGCCTTATTTCTTATATATCACTTAATCCTATGTTGTTTTCCCCTGATAGTTTCCTCGCAATCTGCACGTACTCCACTCATGTGGGTTTCTCTCCAAGCCACTGCTTTCCACGCTTTAGGTACTTTGACCCAGAGAAGCTGAGTGAGTCCCTGGCCCTCACTGCTCCACCATTTGCTCCTCCTGACTCCTTTCTTTTTCTTAGCAAAATCAAACATTCATATGCTCTTCTGCAGTTCTTTGCAAATCATTATGGAGAGTCAAGACTTTTGCATGTTCACTAATGTCATCTGTTTTGGGCTCTGAGCTTCCTCAACGGTGTCCTCACCCCAGTCACCCTCCTCTGGTGCTTGTGGGAGAGGCTCATTTTCCTCATTCCCTGCTGGATAGGGAGCCATTTTCCTTGTCTTTGGCCTTTCTATTTTTCTTTTTCTTTTCTTTCTTTCCTGTTCCAATGTCACTATTCTCAGGTGGTTTTTTGAGAAAGAATGTGCAGAGTTTATGATGCGTGTTAAGCATGTCTCCTTACCCACAGGCTTTACAAGAATTACCCATCGTTTGCTTCTTCAAATTCATATACAGATCTGTTTCAGGATTCTCATTCAGGACAGAGAGAAGATTTTTCAGTGAATCCATCCACCATGTCATGCAGCTCATTTGCCTCATGTGATCCACTGACAATGATTACGCTGGTCATTCTCCACATTAAACTGTGTCTGTGCTCTCAGCTCATGACCAAAGCCCTCAGGGGGACACACTGGAGACCAGTAAGCACCTTTGCAGCATCTACCATGTTGACTATAACTGTCTTGATTCCATTTCCTTTGCCCTCAACCTTGGCTGTCAGATGTGGCATCTTGCTGTGCTAGAATTTGTTGGAAATACTGGGATTGATACTGACAGACATTTGGCTTATTAGTGACTTTATCAATAAGATGAAGAGATCTTTGACTGCAAATTTTTGGTATCTTCTGTTTAGAGAAGAAGGGGTGATATAAACAACTATAAGAGTTCTAGGTCTCTGACATGAAAAAACGTTCCCCATTGAAGCTATAAACTTGCTTGTATGCCATGTTTCCCCAGTACAGGTACTGTGCTGGTGCAATAGCTCACTTTCATCAAATACAAACACACACCTGATGGGGCTGGAAGGAAAGGGAGCTGGTAACTGGGTTCAGCACAGCAGAGTGGGGGGGGCAAGTGAACAGGCAGCCCTGCAGGTGCAGGAGCAGAGGGAGGGTCTGTCTGACCACCTCCATATCCACACCAGCAAAGTGGAGCCTGACGACCTGGAGGGGACCTGGCACAGCTGCACACTACCGGGGGACTCCTGGCCAGGGGTGTCTAGTGGGTGGAGAAGCAAGAGTACACAGAAAGAGTGCCAGCTACCGACCCCCACAGGATCACCTTTATCGCACTTTTCTGCCCTCATTTTTTTATTTTTTTCAATTTTTTCTTGCTTCCCCCCCTTTCCCCATTACTATTATTCCTGTCAAACTATTAATTTTAGCTATGTAATTGACTGATGCTATTATTGTTGAACTCTTTTAATGGTTTTTATACCCCTATGTAGTCAAAACTGGTCTTATATTCACTTGAATAGTAAACAGGTAAACATAGGTAATTATAAACAAGTACTGACTACACAAAACAACAGTAATGTTAATAATTAAATTGTCAGTCATATTATAGTAAGGGAGGAGGCCACCTGTCTGTATGGAATTGGCCAACTATGGGTTGACTGTATTATTAGGCAACTGTGGGTTAACTAGGCAACTATGATCTTTGTAAAATGTACCTGAGTAACCATGACAACTTCTGGGATCTGTCACCAAGGGAGCATAACAGACTCAGACAGTCCAGACAGAACTCTTCCCCCTCCCCTGCTGGGCTTTGAGTCAATCCTACTTGCTCTATTCCCAGAGCAACTCCCATGGAATTAAGCTTTTCAGGTATAAAAAGAGCTAGCTATATAAGGACGCATAAGCTTCTATTCAGGACTCTGGGAACTGATAGGAATCACTTGCTGAGCCACTGTCATCACTGAAAACCACATTTGCTCATATCTTCATGTTAAAAGTAGTCTTTCTGAAGTCTTCACAGTTTCTTGCTTCAATGCTTTGGGTCACATTTCCTAGCCAAATTCATATGTTGAACCTCTTAAGCCCCAGTACTTCTTAATATGAGCTTATTTTTATTAGTTAAGACTAGGTTATCTCATCTTTGGTAGAGTGGGCCCCTAATCTAATACAAGATTGCTCTCACAGAAAGGACAAATTTGATTATACACACACATATAATGCCATGAGATTACTAGTGTTATATACCATACAAGTGTCATGGGAATCATCATAAGCTAGAAGGACTAGGTGCAGGTCCTTCCCCACAGTCCACAGAGCAAAAATGATCTTGCTGATGAGATATCTATCCAGAAATGTAAAACAATAAATTTCTATTTTTAAGCCATTCAGTTATTCTTATAATAGCACTAGAAAGCTAATAAAAATATAAAATGAATTAAAACACACACGAAGTTGTAGCAGATAAGAGAAATCTAGAGTTACATTGTATCTAAAGCTTTTATCTTACAATCTAGGGGGAAGAATAGAGATGATGATGAACTTCGCTCTTTAAACTTTCATTTTGAAAGTTGAGAAGTAATAAACAAAATAATGTATAGAAAACGTTTTCTTCTAAACCAGTAAAAGGGACTGTAAAAATTTAATCAATTTACTAATGAAAGAAAAAGAAAAAGGACAAAATGCAGTGGAAGAAATAATGATAGTATATAATTAAGTTCAAAATGTACATGTTTTAAATTTATGATAAAGATGTGGAAGCTTATGCTGATCTATAAAAATTAACTATAACCTATTGAGAAGGGACACATATAATATATTACAGAAGAGTTGAAAATAAATGATTAAAAATAGGTGAAGCAAGTACAAAGTAAAAGAAATCTGACTATGCAATAGTAATATAAGAAAAAGTATTTAATGCAAAAAAACATTAGTAATAAGAAATGCCACTACTTAATGGTAAAGTACAAAACTCAGATGAAAGACATATATTAGAAACAAGTTCCAATATATAACACTAAATTTGAATGAAATAATAGGAAATATTGATAGATTCAACCTTTGAAGATTTTTCTATACCTCCTTCAATAATCAGTAAAATAAAGAGTAAAAAAACAAAACAAAACAACAACAACAACAACAACAACAAAAGTACAGAGGCACAGAGGACACTTTCAAATTTGCTGGGGTTACAATCCTAGAGCATCTGTGGATTGCAAAAAACCACAAATTTCAGCTATGTTCTGAATAATGCCTATTTTTATAGTTAAAATCCTCAATAAGCTATATCCTCTGCAGCTATGAAATTTAATTGAAAAAAATACAGTAATAGTATTAAAAGGCACAGGGCATTCTAGTGACAACTTATGGATTTTAGAGCTGTAAGAATAATACAAAGAACACTCAAGACAGCAATGTGCCATGACCCAGAAATGCTGGCTGATCTGCCAGGGATGGATTACAGAGCACAGCCAACAGCAGCAAGAACTGAATATCACTCATGGATGAGCTCCTTGCAAGCTTTCTGCTCCAAAAAACCCCAAAGAAACCTATGGAAAATATCCGAAATTTCCATGAAACTGAAGGGATTTCCATGAACATTTATTAAGTAGATTCTAAGGAAAAGTCCACTAAATCTGAGGCCATAAACTGAACTTCAACTTCACGAGGGTATACTGTTGAGCAAGCTAGATCTGATGGACATATATAGTATTCTGGGCTTAATAATTATAGAAAATTCTTTTTAATTTTCAGTTATGCACGGAATATATCTAAAAATTGACTGTATACTGTTTCAGGTCTCAAAATTTTTTCCAAAGATATAGAAAAAAAAGTTTTGTGAGTACACTGAAATAAAGATAAGATTGATTTAAAAGTGGCAAAAAGTCCTTGAAAGTTTTGAAATTAAAAATATAGGGTTGAGGATTTAGGTCAGTGGTTCCAGCACCCATCTTGTAAGTGCAAGGTCCCAGTTTCAATCCTGGTAACCACATACAACAATGCCAGGTGAGGTGACTCACATCCACCAGCAATCAGTACCACATCCCACAGTGCTGGGTGTGGTGGCTCACACCTGTAATCCCAGCACTCGGAAGGCAGAGGCAGGAGGATTGCTGTGAGTTCAAGGCTCACCTGAACTACATGGTGAACTCAGGGCCAGCCCAAACTACAAAGCAAGATCCTGCCTCAAAAAAAAAAAAAATTGCCATTAACTAATTAGAAAAAACATATGAAGACTTAGATACTACTTAGAACTGAACAATGACATTAACCTACAAAACAAATAAGACATCATTAAAGGAATTCTTAGAGAAAAAATATTTAGCTCCAAATGAATGTTTAAAAGAAAATGGAAAGACGTCTTGCATGCAGACCAAGGAGGGACTCAGGATCCCAGGAGATGTTGCTCCCAGCTTCTGGAACCTCGATAGCAAAGGGCAACAGAGGCGACAACAAATTGACTGAGCTGATAAGAGATCAAAACCCAGAAGGAGAGTTTCACTTCAGGACATAAGTGGCATCCTACCATAGAAAAGGAGAAAGAGACAGACAGCCTTGGGAAATAGTGCTGGAGTGGGGGAGAACTAAACAGAGGACTCCTGGGATCCCCTTCAAGGTATAAGACAAGACCAGGAAGATCAGATGACCTGTATCATGTGAAAGGCCAGGTGTGCAGATTGTTAGTGTCAGAGGGAGGAGTCCAGAAGAACACATTTAGTCTAGTGCCATGTTTGACATCTGGCAGTGCTGCCTACATCTAGCAGAAATTTCTGGTCTGATGTATGGTTGCCTAATGATTTTCACTAAATCATATTATTAATTTTCCTAAGGGCCACTTATGAGTGATTCCTAGGGTTTTTTAGTATCTAGGTAACATTCAAAATTATAGTTGTCACTGAATTTACTACTCAAGCCACAGTAACATAGCAGTAGCTAATAATTGGCCTTCTCTCTTGCCAATGTTTGCATTGCTTAGGGCACATAAACAATAAAAATAGATACATAAATATAGAATCAGGGGAATCTAAATTAAGAGGAAAGAGACCCCTGCAAGGTCTCCCAACTCTCAAGTCACATCAAGGGGACACAAATAGAGAAAAAAGCAAATACCAGGCAGTTAAACTCTGAAAATGTGATAGAAACAATAAAGACATGAGTTCAAAGAAGAAAGGAAACAAAAGTTTATAGAAATATTACTCCAAATGCACAATGTGGATTTGGAAGAAATAAGTAAAATATTGGATGAACACATCAAAATGATTCAAAACTAAAATGACAAATCAAAAAGAAAAGATAGCAAATTCTAAAATAGATCTGATACGAAAATATATGAAGTATAAATGCACAGAATTGGTAAATTGCAGAAATGACTAATGTGAACACAGAATATCTGAAATGTAGGACAAAGTAGTAAATTATGAAAAAGCATCAAAAGGGACACACAAAAAAAGAAGGGAGAACAAAAAAAGACCACACAGTGGCTAATAGAAGATCAACATAAAGCTAATTTGGGTTAGAGAAAATCTAGAAAGTAACAAAGATAGAATTATTAATATGTTTACAGAAGTCATAGCATTTTCCAAATATGATGAGAATTTAACACACAAGTAAGCAATGTTTCCAGAGCACCAAATAACTCTGCTAAAAACAAAAGTTCACATAGGCATATCCTTATTAAACTATCAGATATCCAATAAACAAAACAAAACAAAACATGGAATTTCAAAGACTATCAGGAAAACACCAAAATCACACATTCATGTAGGCCTACTAGAATCATAATAGACTTCTCAATACAGACTTTAGAGGCCAGAAGAAGTGGAGTGAAGTATTTCAAGCTTCAAGAGCAAACAACTTCCAACCTAGATTGACTTACTCAGCAAAGCTCTCCCTCTAAATAGATGGAGATATAAGGACATTCCATGGGGGGAAAAAATCAACAGATATACGAATACTAAACCAGAAAATATTCTAAGAATATCCTAGACAGGAATGACAAAACCAATGAAGTTAAAATTCCAGGTGAAATAAAAGTACCAGGCAAGGTCAACAAATAACAGCAACAAAATTTACAGGTAAAAAAACAAAACAAGAGTCAACAAAGAAAGAATGAAATACCAGTAAAGGATCAACATATCTGAGTAATAGTTCTCAATGTTAATGGCCTCGACTTCCACTTAAAATCCATAGACTGGCAGACTGGACTTTAAAAAAAAAAAAAAAACACCAGATTTCCACAGTCTTCAGCGTTTAAGAAAATTATGTTATTCAAAAAGACATACATAAAACAAAAGTCAAAGGGTAGAAAAGCATACTTCATGCCCTAGCACTCCCAAAACAAGCAGGGAGAGGTATTTTAATCTCAGATATGGTAAACCTAAGCTAAAACTGATTAGAAGATACAAAGAAAGACACTACATACTAGTTTAAAAAAGGATCTGACAAGCAGAAATAATGCTTATAATTACTTATCCACCAAATACTGGGGCACTTAGCTTCAAAAAATAAACACTGGTAAACATAAAAGATCAAATAAATAGCAACACAATCAATGATGAATCTCAACACTCCACTTTTGCAAAGAGATAAACTAAACAAAAGATCAGCAAAAGAAATCAGAGATTACACACATTTTTGAAAAGGTGAATTTGATAGATATTTATAGAGTATTTCATACCAACACAACAGAGTATACATTCTTTTCCACAGCACATAGTATTTTCTCCAAAATAAATAAAATTCTAGTCTATATAGTCAGCTTAAATAAATACAAATGAATTAAAGTCACCTAATGTGTAATGCAAGACCACAATGCAATGAAAATGGAAATTAACCAAAGAAATCAAGGAAAACATAGAAATACATGGAAAATTAATAATACACTACTCAACTAGTGGATCACAGAATGTACTAAGGAAAAAATTAGAAATTTCTAAAAGTTAATGACAATGTTAGTACAAATCACTGGAACCTTTCTGGCACTATGAAAGCAGTCCAAAGAGGTAAATTATTTGCAATCCATGTTTATATAAACTAAGTGAGTGTAAATATATAACCTTATAAGAAACCTTAACATTCTTGAAAAATCCAACAACAATCCAAGCCCAAACCAAAATAAGAGAAATAGAGCAGAAATCATGAAACTAAGACAAAACAGAATCAAATTGAACAGCTGATTCTTCACAACAAATAACAAAATAGAAGTATGATAAGTGAATTTGATAAAATGTGTTTGTGATAGCTATTTAAAATCAGGAAGAAAACAAGAATGCCCACTATCATCACTTTTATTCAATATAGTATTTAAAACAATATCCAAAGTAGTCATTCAAGCAGAAGAAATAAAAGAGATAAATATAGGAAAGCAAGAACACAAACTATCGGAATTTGCAGATGACAACACTCTATATAGAAGACTCAAAGAAATCCACCAAAAGACTCTAAGAATTAACCAATTTCATCAAAATAGCAGCATACAAAACCAATACATAAAAATCAATAGCCTTTGTATTCAATGATAATGAACTTAGAAGGAAATTATGAAAACAATATAACTCATGGTAGCATCAAAAAATAAAATTAGGGGCTGGGGATTTAGCTCAGTGTTTCTGGCACCTGTCTCACAAGCGCAAGGGCCCAGGTTCGATCCCCGGTAACCACATAACAATACTGGGCGTGGAGACTCACACCAGCAGCAATCAGTACCACATACCACAGTGCAGGGCGTGGTAGCTCACGCCTGTAATCCCAGCACTTGGGAGGGAGAGGCAGGAGGATTGCTGTGATGTGAGTTGGAGGCTGAGGTCAGGGCCAGCCTGAACTACAAAAGGAAGAACCTGTCTCAAAAAAACCTAAAAATAAATAAATAAATAAATAAATAAATAAATAAAAATAAAATTAGGAATTAACCCAAAGAAGTGAAAGAACACCACAAAGAAAACTATAGTACTCTGAATATGAACAGACAAAATTAATAGTGTAAAAATTGCCATACTCTCAAGATTTGTGTAGATTTGATACAATTTCAATCAAAATACTAATAGCATAATTCACACATCTAGAGAAATAGATCTAAAACTCATATAGACCCAGAATAGCTAAAGCAATCTTGGGAAACAACAGTAAAACAGGAAACATCACATTATCCAACATCAAGCTACACTACAAAGCAACAGTGATAAAAAGAGCCTAATATTAGAACAAAAGCAAACACACTGATCAATAGAACAGAATAGATGATACAGAAACATCCCTGAACACAATCAGTATTTTTTTGTTGTTGCTGTTGTTGAGACAGGGTCTCACTTCATGGTTCAGGCTGGTCCTGAAATCAGCCTCAAATTCACAGCAATCCTCCTGCTTCTCTCTCCTGAGTGTTGGAATTATAGGTGTGAGCCACTACACCCACCATTGTGGTGTGTGGTACTGATTGCTGGTGAGGGTGAGTCACCACGCCTGGCTGTGTTGTATGTGGTTACCTGGGATCAAACCTACGACGTTGTGCTTGCAAGGCAGGCACCAGAACCACTCAGCTAAATCCCTGGCCCCCACACTAAACTATTTAATCTTTGATAAACCGTCCAAAAACATATGTTGGAGGAAAGAGCCAGTTCAATAACTGGTGCTGAGAAAAATAGATACCAGTCTGCAGAATACAGAAACTGGACCCATATCTCTCACCATATACTAAACCAAAGTCAAAACTTATGAAAATCTAAACATTAAGACAGAACTATTGAGCCTACTGGAAGATAAATTACATAAAATACTTTAAGTCATAGGTCTAGGCAAAGATTTCCTAGACATCATGACAACTGCATAAGAAATATCAGCAAGGGGCCGGGGATTTATCTCAGTGGTTCTGGCACCTGCCTTGCGAGTGCAAGAGCTGGAGTTACATTCCAGTAATCACATACAACAATGTCAGGTGTGGTAACTCACCAGCAATCACTACCACATACCACAATAGTGGCCATGGTGGCTCATTCCTGTAATTCCAGCACTCAGGAGGCAGAGACAGGAGGACTGCTGTGAGTTCAAGGCTGAGTTCAGAACCAGCCTGAACTACAAAGTGAGACTCTGTCTAAAAAAAAGAAAGAAAGAAAGAAAGAAAGAAAGAAAGAAAGAAAGAAAGAAAGAAAGAAAGAAAGAAAAGAAAAAGAAATAACAGCAAGAATCAACAAATGGGACTATATCAAGTCAAAAAGCTTCTGTATAGCAAAGGAATCAGTTAGTAGAGTGAAAAGACAACCTACGAACTGGAAAAATTTTGGCAGGCATTTTGCAGACAGAGGACTAACGTCTAGCATATACAAAGAATTCAAAAATATTAGACTATGTGAAATAAAATATGAAATGGAGAAATGGGCAAATGAACAAACATTTCTTGGGGGAAGTACAAATGGCTAACAAATATGTGAAAAATATTCAACATAACTGTGTGTTAGAAATGCAAATTAAACCAATGCTCAGTTGCAATTATGTACCATAAAGAATGGTAATCATCAAGAAGTCAATAAATAACAAATGTTAACATGGCTGCAATGAAAAAATAAGTATCATATTTTTGATGGGAATGTTAACTAGTATAGCTATTATGAAAATCACTATAGCAGTTTCTCAAAGAACTAAAATTAGAAATTTCATATCACCCACCTTTCCCCCTCCTAGATCTTCCTCAAAGAACTAAAGATATCCTATTATAGCAACACATGCTTACCAATGTTTGTAACAGCACAATTCATTACAGCTTAATCTAGAAGCAGACTGTATAACCATCAACAGGCGGTTAGATAAAGAAAATGTAGTATCTATACAATAGAATAGAACTCAGCTATAAAAAGGACAAATACATAACATTTGTAGGAAAATGAATATACCTGGAAAGTATAATGTTGACTGAAATAAATCAACAGTACAAGCTTAAATATTGAATAATATCTCTGATTTGAGTAAGACAAAAGACAAAAAGCATAACGAAAAGTGGATAGGTGACAAATGGATAGACCTCTTGCAAGTTGGAAGAAATCTTGAGGACCAAGGATGAGACAAGAGGGGGAGAGGAAGAGGAAGCAGAAATGAGTATAGAGATGCCATTTTCAGGAACATGGCATAATAACCTCCATGAACATGAGATAAGATTGGCAATACCAACAAGAATAAAAATGGGGAAATTCAATTTAGATGAGGATGGAGGGAGGCAGGAGGGAAGGGGAAAGGATTGAGAATGAACCAAGTTGGGTGTCCAGGGAAAAAGCTCAGAGGTTCTGGCGCCTGTCTTGCAAGCCCAAGGGCCTGGGTTCAATCCTCCGGTAAGCACATAACAATACTGAGCGTGGAGACTAACCCCAGCAGCAATCAGTACCACATATCACAGTGCCGGGCGTGGTGGCTCACACCTGTAATCCCAGCACTCGGGAGGAAGAGGCAGGAGGATTGCTGTGATGTGAGTTGGAGGCTGGGCTCAGGGCCAGCCTGAACTACAAAGCAAAACCCTGTCTCAGAAAAAAGAAAAAGAAAATGAACAAGTTGGGTCGGGGATTCAGCTCAAGTGGTCCTGTGCCGACCTCAAAAGCCCAAGGGACTAAATTCATTCCCCGGTACCACAAACAAACAAACAAACAAACAAATGAACCAAGTTGTGTTATGGACCTGTACCCACTCCCAAGATTATTGTAAAATGCATGTACTGCAGACATGTACTACTAATAAATGAAATGTGGAAAACAAATATGACTCACCTCCATTTTAGGTAGTTAGAAAAGGAATATCAGAGTTGATCTCCCTTAAAAAAGGAAGAAAATAAAATACAAGAAGAAAAAAAAAGAATGAGATATAAAATACATAGTAAAGGGATCAACCAAACCAAAATCCAGTCTTTGAGAAGAATGAGAGGTGAAACTAATAAGATAAATTTCCATATTAATCTGAAAAAGAGAATTCATAAATCACTATTAGAAATGAACAAGGAGACATTATGAGAAGAATAGATCCTAAAACATGAGAATAGTCATAATACCTGAATAACTACATATATTTGTTAAAATTAGAAAAATGCATATTGTCATATAAAAATAAAAATTCCCACACTGTCTCAAGGAGAAACAAATGAACACTATACATCTATAAACATTAAAGAAGTACTGATAGTAATATATATCCTCAGGTCTAGCAGTCTCAAATTTTTAAAGAATGGATAATCTTTATTTTAAATTATAAACTCCTTCAGAGAACAGAAAACAGAAACATTCCCTCAGCCAACTGCTAGGCATATATAGTCTTGCTAACCTATCTCTCTACCCATCATCTATCTAGCCTCTAACTATAGTATATATGAGAGATATACATAGACCTAGAAAAGATAAATTATAGAATTGACTAATTTATGTACACAGAAGCAAGGTATCATAAATATATTAAAAGATTAAGTGCATTAATCAATTCTATTAACCAAATACCAACTCCTATCAAATTTTATTTATACCATAAGTATTGAAGAATGGCTCAACTTCTTTAAAAATACTGTTTTTATGACCTTACAGAGAAAAATCACAGTCACTGAAATAGATTTAAAATGCATTTAATATATTTCAATATCATTTTATGATTAAACACCACTAGTGAA
>PVIR01012789.1:0-43979 GCA_004026965.1 Petromus typicus | reverse complement strand
TTTTTTTTTTTTTCTTTTTTACCACCCTTGTTTTATCAACAAGGACAAATGACTTGAAGCTGCACCGTGTGGAGTAGACTGATCCATCATGTGAAGGAAAAGGAGCCATTGTTTAAATGGGGGAGCTATTCAAAGGAAAAACCTTTTCCCACAGTATAGCTGAACACCTTCAAGAATATCAGGTACTTGCTTGAAGCACAGATGTTTAAAGTGTTAAAAAAAATATTTCCCAAGATAAATTCTCAGTACATCTTTAGAACAGAGTCATACAGACGTCAAATATCCTCTAACATAACATCTTCTTTTGTTTCCTTGCCACTTGTAGACTCTAAGACTGCAGAGAGAGGCAGAAGTTCTGTAAAGGAACAAAGTGACTCCATACTCTTGAGGACTTAAAATGAAAACAAATAAAAATGTTTTGAATAGTTCTCAATAAAGAAATATGCTGAAGTTTAAAGAAAGAATACAGGGATGTTTGGTCAGTTCCAATAGGCATGTATCTATCTATATATCTATATCTCTCCACTTATCATCTATCTGTGCCTGTCCACAAATCTCCAGCTCTTTATCAGGTCTCAGATGAATCAGTAGGTAGCATATCCTACAGAGGTATTGAAGATCAAAGGGCTAATAATGCAAAGATGAAGGGAAATGACACCAAGAGAAGACAGGGTTCTGTGGATCTAGGGAAGCTAGGGCAATGTAAATACACATTTTAAAGTACTACTAACCAAATGCAGTTACCAGTAATTGAGACCAGGAATGAATCCAAATATTTGCAGCATAACAATAACATCCTTAAAAGAGCAGTAAAATAAAATAAACCCAAAGCAAGAGAAAAGTAAAGCGTGAACACCCGCAATAAAAAGAGAAACATAAATGGCGGTTGGCAGGGAGGAAATTATCTGATGGAATTTGAGGACTGATTAAAGGACCCATCTAAATGGTACTAGTCAGGCACATGCTGGCCAGTATGTTGACCCCAAGTGAGCAGCAGACACCAACCACAAACCTTAGATCTGACCAAGAAAAAAAGAACTTGTTCTTTATTGAACATCAGTAATTTAATTTTGCTCTTAGAATTCTAAATTGACTCTTTGGCTTCCTTACTCGTAACACATCTCCCTCTCCCACTTAACAGCATACTCCCAGGGCAATACTTGTAAGAAAACTCACCAAAAAACCCTATCCAGCCTTTATCGAGCACAAGTGCCTTAATTTTATTAAGATTCCTGAATTGGGCAATATGTGGTGTGAATACATTCTTCACTTGGTTTGGATGTTACACGATGAACTATTTGCTTGACAGAAGAGTCTAGAATTACTGAGCCCAAAGACAGGGCATGATCAGCAAATCCAAGTATTCTCATTCTAGGATTATGATTTTACAGTCAAATGAATTTTAAAAGTCAGGCAAAAAATTCCTCTTTTATTATTCAGTGGTTCTTGATTTCACGGCAGCAAACAGGATCAGAAAGGAGAATTCAACACTCCACTTGGGCTTTTTTTTTTCTTTTTAGGTTTTTTGAGACAGGGTCTCGCTTTGTGGTTCAGGCTGGCCCTGAGCTCAGCCTCAAACTCACATCACAATCCTCCTGCCTCTGCCTCCCGAGTGCTGGGATTACAGGCGTGAGCCACCACGTCTGGCACTGTGGTATGTGGTACTGGTTGCTGCTGGGTGTGGGTCTCCACACCCAGTATTGTTATGTGGTTACCGGGGAATCGAACCCGGGTCCTTGCGCTTGCGAGACAGGCGCCGGAACCACTGAGCTAACTCTCCGGCCGGGCTTTTTTTTTTTTTTTTTTTTTTTTATGGAGGAAGAAAAAATTCCCACTACTCTGAACACTTAAAATAAGCTAAAGCCATACCATTTCCTTTGGAAAGAAAAGATTTTTATGAAGTGTGACCCTTCTCTCAAAGGAGCCAGAAACCTGCTTTCGATCTTCTTATTAAGTCACCACATTTCCTCTGTGAGTCAAGTTCACTGGCTCACTCTGAAAGGAATAGATGCTGATGACCTTCCCTTTCCCACAGCAGCCATGGTTCTAGAGTGAAACTCCTAATGTACTTGTTCCTCCTGACTTCCTGCCTGAAAACAGAAGGGTCTGTACTGAGCCGCTTTAAAATATGGAGCCAAATTTATACAATGAAAATAAAGCTTATTCTTCACATTTTCACTTGGGGTCTCCACACTGCTCAAAAGACACAGTCGTTATTCACAACAATGTTTAGAAATACGCTCTGAGTGTTGCCTTTACAAGAAAGTCAGGCTCACTTAGAGAGCTCCATACACAGTTTTTGATTGAAAACATAGTTTCCTAACTTAGTCATTTACTTCATAGAAAACCATGTTTGGTTTGAAAAAACGAAGTCCATTCTCCAAAGACACGGATTTGCCACCACTGAGGAGAATTAAAAGGACATATGGTCATTCTTCAGTATCTTCACGGCACCGGTTCTAAGATGCGCAAGCACACCCTAACTTGCTAATCTTCAACCTTTTTATATAAATGGCATAGCATTAGCACACAACCTATGCACAGTTGAAAATGATATGCTTTAAATCATAATGCAAAGCAACACAATAGAAATGCAGTGTAAATAGGCATCACACTGCAGTGCTTAGGGGGAAATGACAATATATATTCAGCACAGACAGAATATTTTTGTTTTTCTTTTTTTTCTTTTTTTTTTTTTGAGACAGGGTCTCACTTTGTGGTTCAGGCTGGCCCTGAGCTCAGCCTCCAACTCACATCACAGCAATCCTCCTGTCTCTGCTGGGATTACAGGCGTGAGCCACCACGCCCGGCACTGTGGTCTGTGGTACTGGTTGCTGCTGGGTGTGAGTCTCCACGCCCAGTATTGTTATGTGGTTACCGGGGAATCGAACCCGGGCCCTTGCGCTTGCAAGACAGGCGCTGGAACCACTGAGCTAACTCCTGGCCCCAAATTTTTTTGTTTTAATTCCATCCTTATTGCTTGATTTTAGAATCCGGAGCCCCGGGATGTGAGATTCCTGCTATCATAGATTCTCAAGACACTAAGCCGGAGACATGGTAACCTCTGCGAGTACCTCCCTGGAATTGATGAACAGCTTCCTAGGGTTAGCCTGGGAGAAAAATCACACTTAAATGGGTATAAAAGTTGTAATATGAGGGCTAACCAAAAGAACTCCCCAAACTAACCATATTACTTTAAAATTTCATATTGAAAATCTAATTTTATTCTTCTTTAACCTTCACTATCAAAAATATGACTTTTTCAGTATTCTTGGTAAAAGTATTTTGATCAAAAATTTCATTTTTACTTAATTCAACAACAATAAAATCATGTTAATTGAAGAGATAAATTTATCTCACTAAAATATTTTTTTCTCAAGGACCAAAAAAATCCACTTAGACATATAACCAAATGTTATTTAATATCTTAAAAAGTAACACAATCCAAAATGGATATTTCACACAACACTACATAAACAACATGAACACAATATTACCATATGGAGGGACTTTCAAATATAGACTTACAAAAATCCCTGTCCTTTTTTTTCTTTTAAGTTATTATACTAAGCATGACAAGTAATCATCATTTACAATATGGTACACTGACACAATAAAAACCATGTTACAAATGTGCTGTTATAAATCAGTAACATTAGGGAAGACATTTCATGAACTGTAATTATTTCATATGAAATACTATACAATATAAACAGAACATCCATCTTGGATGACCTTTACAGCAACCAGAGACCAAGTAATTTAAATTTTTTTTCAGTGCAAACACATTTTATTCAAGGCAGTCTTGGCTGCAAAACTCCTTTCTAACATACAGTAAATCCCACTTGCACTTCTTAATTCATTTACCCTAATGCAATAGTCACATTCAGTCACTCAGAGAAAGATACCTGCAGAATTATGATCCCTTTAAACTTGACGTTTAAATTTGATTCTCTTCCAGAAAGTAGTATCTATGTCAACTGCTCTAAGGACTCTAATTTGTAGCCATCAATATTTAACATGAAGGTGACTCTAGGGCAGCTCGAGTCCTAACGAGGACTTGTGCACACAACCGCACAGTATCTGCCCTTCCCATGTGGAAACCGTGGCGTTGTCAGATCGAGGTGGGGCGGGAGGCAGGCAAGGGGTCCCCCAGAAGAAAGGAAGGGGGAGGGCTGCCCAGAACTGCAGAGGAGTGCTATTGGAGGAGGAGAGCTCAGGTATCGTTTTTTTTATAGTGGGAGCAAGGGAACAAAGGTAGCCGGGTCAGCCTTTGGACAGGGAGGCAGGCAGCTGCACATGAACCAGCCAAGCTTCTAACTTTGCCTCGCTGCCTCGCTGATGAACACCACATTAGCACGGTGTGTATGCTCACATGCGAAGCCAACAATCAACAATTAAAGCCCTATAAGTGATAACACATAATCATAAGAAAAAGGGTTAGTCCCCCTTGAGCTTTGTGGAATTCTGAATCTTCCAAATCATCAACTGTAAGTCACAGAACAACTGTAAAAACATAGGATTATGTATTAGAGGTGCGATCACTAGGGAGTCTCTCTCTGGGATGCTGCTGCAAACGACACAGAGATTAACTCAACCAGGGAGATGCCAAAGCTTGTTTCAAACACACAAGGAAATTTAATAATACGGTTTTCATATATATAATTTACAAAATGTCTCCTAAATAAAAATCTATGGGAAAATATTGGATGTATCCTTAATACTATAAAACCTTCTGTAAGAGGGATGGGGTAACAGCTGATTCTTTTATCTTACTTGGCAAAGCTCAGACTGATAGTAATCTCTTTCCTGTCCATATTTTACTAACCCAAGCAAAGCAATGTCTCCTTTGGCTTCTGCGTTCATTTTTTTCCCTGTGTTCTAGCCCCAGATGTGTGCGGAAGAGTCTCTCACTAACAGAAGAGCACTCGCAGCTTTGACAATAGGCAGGATGATGCTACCATAGGAGGGAGGGAAAAGCAGTAATCACTTTCTGGGTCCATGGTGGTCTGACAGTACATTGCTACTTAGTTTGAGGACTGGCCTGTGGTGATGGAAAAGACACCTGTCAAAGATCTTATGTCTCCTGATTTGAGAAAACACTTAGTACTGGATTGTCTCCCTTGGAAATCTAGATCCTACAAAGTAGGATTTAGTATATTGTAATGAATTTCTGCACTGATACGGACCACTGTAAAGAGTCCTTCATAAAGTTTTTAATTAAAATTTCTGTTTCAGCACCTTCCAATGCCTGGAGCAGTCATGTTCCTGAAGATGACAGTTTAGCACAGGAATTACAGAAACCCAATATGAAATTGTAAACAAGGGTGGATGGCTGGATCTACCTTGGTCTGCAGTTGCAATTGGGTTTGTTAATATTTATCATATTCTCACTTTGTGATCCATTATCAGTGAGGTGTGCTGAGGTGTAAGATTCTGAACACCCTGAATTTTCTGAATGAGAATGGACAAAGGTGTAAAGTTGTAGTTGTTTTCTTTGACTTTATTAGCACATATCAGAAAAATAGCATCGTATTTAGTGATTTCTCATGCTGGTCTAGCAAACAGATAGAAAATAGATCAATGATAGCTGCCTCTGTATTTGTGAGGAATTTAAATCACTCCTTTTGTTTACTCATTTCAAATACAGGTATTATAAATGGTATCTGCTTTGTAAGTTACTTGTGAATCTAATGCTTTGGAAGTACTTTGAGATCCTAAAATGGACTGTGCAACATCATTTTCAGTTGTTGGATTTTAAATCATGATGAATTCTACCCATGTTATAAATGGTGAGACTTTTCCAAAATGACCCCTACTTAATTGTGAGAAATAGGTCTATCATTTAGTTAAAAACTTTATTTTCAAGTACACTTTGTGGTGGTAAGTGGTTTATCCTGGGTAGAGTGTTACAAGGCTGTGCCATCCTAAAAGGGGGACAGTATTTCTGTTCCCGTGGAATAGGTTTCTTCTCTCGATGGTGACTGGAATAAAATTTAAATTTACATTTTAGAAATGCTGGTTGGGTTATGAAAAAGAGATCGGAGAACAGCTGGTGTTCAGGTCATTGTTACTCCAGATTAACTTTCAATTTATCCTCTTGAACTTCAACTCCCCAAGAACAGGGAATCAGTCGTTTGTTATTTTTATCCAGCTTGTCCCCTTTGAGCTCTTGTATTTGTTTTTTCTAATGGATATACCCCCTTTTCATATGCTCAATAAGGTCCCCTGAGATGTGCAAAACATATCAAATGGAATACAAATTAGTTAACAGAAATCATGGAATGCATGGCACAGCTCTTTTAATGAGAGTGAAGTTGGGGCTCAATAGGGGAACGTGATGAAGGCAGAGAGGACCAAAGTGCTTCGGAGTTGGCAGTCCAAATTTTTTGTTGTGTCTTCTGTTATTGAAAACCTAGCAATCAAATCAGATTTCTATAGGAGTAAACAGCTTGCCAAATTATGTTTACCAAATGGCTCTTTGCCAGAGAGACTTTTAGCAGGAATGGAGAAGAGGGAAGACAAGAATTTTTGAACTTCTGTTCCTTCATGACAAAATCAAGTGCGCTTTCACGGGGAAGTGAGGAGGACACAGGATTACAGATGAAAGCCGAGGAATGCTCTGAAAGAAACCATGGCAATGAAAAGGTCATGAGTCCACAGAGGCCACTACTGACACACACATACAACGCCATGGCCTCGTGTTGAAGAAAGATTTAAACGCTGCTTTTCTGAACAATACACTTTAACACACTGCTGCCATATCATCAAATTCATGGAGGTAGTTATATGTAAAAATAAAAATTACCATAAAGTAATATGCCATATCATAATAATACATAAGTGTGCAAAATGCCGACAGATGTGTTGACCCCTTAAAGTTGAATGCCTCACAGAGATTCAACCAGATACAGTTTTGTAAACCTTTCAGTTGATAGATTCTAAGACTAGATAAGCAGTCACGTGACGCAAAGCTATGGTTCCACTGGAGGAAAATAACACTGGCAAAGCTTGGAGAGGGCCCGAGAACATGGACATCAAGATTCTCACCACTGGGTGAGGCCATCTTGGACATGCACCTTTGTAACATGTCACAAATCACATTTGTCATATACTTTCTCCTCCATTCAAGAATCAAGATTAGATTCAGGTGAAAGTATTTCAACATGGAGATCTGCTTACATGGTATATTATCTTTAAAATCCACCATTTGTACACTAATGGCTGCTGGTCTAAGGGAGCTTTCATTTTAAAAGTCATGTACCCCATAGCATCAAGCAAATAGCATACACATCTAATCTGAATAATATCTTCTGTAAACCTATTTCTTGCGAAATACCAAATTTTTTCCTATTTTAAAGCTTCTTGTAAATATAATGATTTCCTTTCCTGCTCACATAGTGTTTGACTATTTGATGGCTACTTTCAAGAGAGACAACCAGAGGCTGATGAGTTGTATGAATGGTTATATTATTTGTGAACTAAATATGATAAAAATTTGAGAGCAGGTTTTTAAAAAATCTGCAGACAGAAAAATTTAGTAACTGTATAGTATTCAACTCCCCAGGGAAACATACTTTGTAGTCTGGACATATTTAAGCAATGAAATAATGCATTTCTGAGCAACTGAGGCATGCCTTGGAGGAATAAGGCATGAGACTAAAAACTGACTGACTTAGGCATTTCAATGATGTGGCAATTTACTAAGAGGTGTGCTTAAATTTTACTATAAGAAGCCCCCCAAAAGAACTTAAGCTAAACTTGAGGAGTGCAGTTTGATCCAATGTAACCTTCATATAGCTGATAAAGCACGAGAGAATATTTGTGTTTGTAGAATTCATCTGACTACTTATTTGCCTTCCTTAAACTGATTGGTGGTGATTAAATCTAATATAGAAACAGAAGCGTCATATAAATTTTGTACCAATTTAAAAAAATTTGAAGTGACAAAATTTTATATATATATAAAATATGTGTATGGCTCCAACTAGCTCATGCTTCTTAAAACTGATTATGACCTTATGTCAGACGATTACTTGAGTCAGGTGTGACCTTTCTGTGCATCATTTTCCATTATCTACTGATATATTCTATTCTCAGAAAACAAAACATATAGGAGTGCCTCTTTCCTCTAAGACTGAAGCTTAAATGTTTACAATGCCTTTACTGTTCAGTCTTCTTTGTTCTCAACTTGATATTGTAAAACAAAACAACATGTTAACAAACCATCTTGAAATGAGTGGGGCTAATTATTATATATCCACTAGAAAAAAAAAAGCCTTCTGAAATTGGTTACAAAGTATCTGTAAACATTACTCTGGCATAGTTCATGTATGCATAATCGTTATTACAATAGATTTTAGGGGAGTACAAATTATGATTATACCACATTGGCAGAATGGGCACATTTTCTTATTTATTACATGGGCACATGTATATTTCTAATCAAAAATTACTTTAAAAGTTTTCTCTATAGATATCTTCCCAGGAATAAAAGGCCTGAAGTTCAACTCTCCCTAAATTTGCTCTTTCCTATAACCACTAAAAATTATCTTCCACAGCCTAATTTAGGCATTCTATTTAAAACTACATAAAATAGACTTATATCCTTCCATTAGAAAGAATAACATCCTCAGGCCATACTCTTCATTTGTATCACAAAGAACATTTTGCTTTTAAACAAACTAATTATTTTATCTATTATAGTGAGATAGGATCATCGTAAGTATCACAAGGAGGAAATCATCTTCCTTCAATATTTGATTGATTTTTTTTAGAAGTCTACATTACCTCTTCCATCGCTTGCTGGTTCGCCCCAGCCAGACTGACAGTTCCCTTCCTCCGTCCACTTCAGATTCAAAGGCCTATATTCCTATTTGTGATTAGGGAAGGTTAAAAATCAAGACAAGCATCTGTTACACTGGAAAGCAAAATCCTGAAAATACTCCCAGTATTTCCATCACGACCCTCCTGACACACTCCTGGAAAATAGTGTCACAAAAACTCACAGTGAATAATGACTGGTGCATAAACAATTCACACACAAAGGGCTGGGTCCCTTCTGGTTAGTTTGGCATTGATTTCCCTCAAGGTGGACCCTTGCATTTGACATTTTGTGTTGGCTTGGGGGGTTTTCCTTCTTTTTAAGTGTCAAGGATCAGTTCTGTGGCCCCATTTAACCACAGACTGGGAGCAACACGTATCTGTGGCATTTTAAAATGGAATTGGCAACTGCATGACATTGAAAATGCATACTCCACTTACAGTGTCTAGACTTTCCTATGTGTGCTCAGATACAATTAGTGAAGCAAAAGTATACATATCACCCCTACTGCTATTCAGTTGCTACAGAGCCATATATGTGAAAAGCAATACTCTGAAATAAAGATTTTTGTTTCTTGGTTTTTTTGCCCTAGCCTACTTAGCACAGTTGAAGTAAACCCTCAAACTGTGCCTGAGATGCTTGTCTTTCTGAAGATGTAAACATCAGTCCCAGTGTCGTAAACTTTGCTGTATCAATTGAGACAGAAGATCTGAGGCAGAAGGACTATCACACACTAGTAACAGAAGCTTGCAAGCAGTTGGATGGTTTCTGTAGTTTCTCAGCTTCACTGGTCGGGGGATCCGTATTTGCGCGGAAGTTGAAGGCTGGACCAGCTCCACCGTGGGCTGGACTCAAAGCAGGATTCTGACGACGGTTGCTTTCAACAATGCTCGATGTGTTGGAAGCCAGGCTCTCTCGAGTACTAAAAGAGTAAAAAGGGTGGGTTTTGTTTTTCTTTGAATATAAATAATTATACACTGAGCCCCAGAGAAAGAGCAAATGATGTAGTTAATGGATTTCCTCTGTTGGTTCACTATGTTAAATCCATATATATATCTCCACTGATTATTAGCATATGCTCTTCCAACCAGGGCTCCAGGAGTTCTGATGAGACATGTTGCAATCAGTAGCACAATGAATGAATAAAAGGTTTTGAAATTGCCAAAAGTACTTTGAAATAGCTCTCCTTTTTTCCGCATTTTACAGAAAATAGATACAATACTTCAAAAATAGATACAATAGCTATCACACTAACTTTAAAGTGAATTATTTCATTTCAGGCTGGAAATTCACGGGCATAACTCCTCCTTGAAGAAAGCCACTATTTGACCCTACTGAACCTATTTTTGTCTTTGATTAGATTTTGACTTTGGTGGACTCTAACCATGCCACCAGTTAATTTGCCACAACGATGAGAATAATTTCTTTTTAAACACTTGATTCCTCTGTTTCAAACTGTAACACATCTGTTAAAATACAGCATTTCAAGCAAAGGCCCTTAGACTTCTTTTCCATTTATTTTTGCCTTCCTTGGATAGAAATATTTTTCATTTGAAAGAATTGTAATAGGACAGAGGTAATTTTAAAAGTCTTTATTGCTTTAATTTCTCCTTAAAATTTTTGAGAATAAGAAACTTGAATCTAGGGGCCGGGGGTTTAGCTCGGTGGTTCTGGCGCCTGTCTTGCAAGCGCAAGGACGCGGGTTCGATCCCCGGTAACCACATAACTATGCTGGGTGTGGAGACTCACGCCCAGCAGCAACCAGTACCACATACCACAGTGCCGGGCGTGGTGGCTCACGCCTGTAATCCCAGCACTTGGGAGGCAGAGGCAGGAGGATTGCTGTGATGAGTTTGAGGCTGAGCTCAGGGCCAGCCTGAACTACAAAGCGAGACCCTGTCTCAAAAAAAACCTAAAAAAAAAATTAAAAAAAAAAAAGAAACTTGAATCTATTTTCTTTAGGAAATTTAGAAAATCCAACATTTTGAAGATGTAAGTGTGGTTGAACTTAGATTACGGAGCCTCACTGAGGGGAGGTGAATCGGTTTCTTTTAGATCCTTAAAAGTGGCTGTAAGAAACTTATCAACTTCCACTGAGATGGAAGAGATCATACTCATTCTCAATCATATCACTGGGTAGAACCAAACTTTAGAAAATATTCTACACGTGAGTTTCCATATGTCAATTCAGGTGTGACAGGTCAGTCTGCTGTACCAGAGACATCTTCTTCTCTGTCATTCCTATCCTAAACTGATGGAAATTCTGGTTGAATCCTATACTTTGTCCAACTTTTCTAACACACTATTCAATACTAATCTTTAGAGGCTTTGAGTTTAATTTTTACCAGTTGTTTAACATGCAGTTTATTTAACTAACTATATAAATACTACAGTACTTTTCTTCACCTTCACAACTCGAATCAAGTTATAGAGATAGGTCAGGTTCTTTTATTGGGTGTTGGCTAAGTTTGGGTAAACCTAAAGAGTACTTCAAAATGCCACTGCCAGTGGGGATAGAATGCTGATCTCATTTACTTACCTGTCTGACACTTTCCCCAAGAAAATTCTATAGTGCCCTGTCAAAGCTACAACTGAGGCAGGTTAGGTCAATAGAGAGAAATGGCAATGGACATACACAGATCCCAAAGATTTGACATTTTCCTTCAGTATTTTTCTCAATCATGATGACAACATTTTATACACCTCCTCACATCTGCATTGTGGAGAATTATAATGTAATTTACCTAGTGATAGGGTGACCATTAGGAAGTATGTATCAACAAAGAATCTATATAATAAAAAGCTAAAAAATCAAATTATTCCTGTTATATATCTAGCATACAATTATTTAAATAGCCACTCTGGATTGGCTTGGAAATCTACACATTAGTAATGACATATTTTATATGAGAAAATGTATTTTTAAGCTCCAACATCAAAGTAGCCTTTGAGGAATGGGTTTAACGTTTGTTGAATATATGCTGTATGCCAGTCATGGTCCCAGGTATTATATGCATATGTCATGGCAACGGATCATCTAAGTTGAGAGTTATGTCTTCTGTGAGATACCACTGAGCATCTTTGACCATTTTAAATATATCAATAGTGATAAATACACACAATATTCTAACTTCTTCAAATATTTCATTTCTGTTGTAATAATGAGTAAGTCTGTGATATGTCAAAGATTCCACATGTGCTGATGAAAAGGTTAATGGAGATGGATTTTTAACAGTAAAAATATTTCTGAAATTTGATGTTTTTGAATGAGAGTTAATGGAGTGCAACCTTAGAAACAAGATTTCAGAATTTTATAGGTAGGAGAAACAAATCAGTAGCTCTGTTATGCATCCCTCCGCCTGTGTGTGTTTGTTCCCCAAGACCTGGGCTTCCACAGCGCACAACAGGCTGTGCTGGCAGCCTCTGGCCCTTGATTTTCTTACCATGTTTGTTGCTTAACCAACTATGCACCAGATTTGGGACAGCAGGCTTTTCACCTCAAGACTTTTTGTCTTCATTATGAGGTATTCCAGGACAGTTCAAGTTTCTACTCTTCAACTTTTTTAGTATCCTCTATTTTTGAACAAGAGGGATAAAGAATTTTGGAAATGTAGCTGAACAGAACACTGGGGTCTGCACTGAAACCTTTGGGTTTTAATCAACTTTTCTGGTCGAGTCTTAATTGTTTAGTGCACTGCTAGAGTGTAAGATCCAAAGAAATGGCTCCCTTAAGATTCCCAGGTCTCGGAGCAGCTGAGAGGCACCAACATGGTAACATCACTTAGCTAAAATACTGTTCATTCTGAAAACTCTGAGTCAGATACTGTCCTTTGTAGATCTTCAAGCATTAGAAAGGAAACTTACTTTATTGAAGTGCACAGAAAAGAAGTTTGCCACCTGGGTTTTAACTGAAGGCTACTGAATATGACAGTAGTAATGTCAGTAAGTGTTTTTTTTTTTTTTAAGTTCTCTAACTTCATAAAATTTATGGATGATTTACATATTCCTGGAGAAATAAAAACCTCTACCTTCTAGCAGTGGACAGATGTGTCTAGTGTACGAAATGCATCTCCTCAGAAGAAACTTTACCTTCACCAATGAAAACCATTAACTTTTAAGTACATTATCTTAAAAACAAAAATAAACTTACTTCAAGAAATAATCCCAGTCATAAGTTCTATATTCCAAACTCCAAGTTTTGAGATAATATATTCTGTGGAGATACTGGTTCAAATATTTCATAAATATTTCCATTTATCCATATGCAAACAAATACTTTTAATATTATGCACTAGTAGTGTTTTGAGATAAAAGCTACTAACTAATCCCAGCGTCTCCGTAGTAACTGTCTAGAGTTTTGCAGTTTCTGCTTATGGAAGTCGGGAGGCCAAGAAGGGGAAGTGAAGGGTTAGAGAAACAACTGTCTTAAAAGCATTAGGCATTAGAGTCTAAATAGTAAGAAATAGTAGAATATAAAGATACAAGCAAATACACATCTTCCCTAAGGGATGGCTCTGAAATTTTATCATGGATTACAAGCTGTCCATTATGTTAGCTGGAATCCACTATAGCAAGGGGAGAAAGAAGCACAGAACAGAAAAATAGGTAGAAAAGGAGACTGAAAATAAACTGGAAAACAAATTTTGATTTAATCAGGGATAAAAAATTATTTAACAAAACAATGTCCTAGAAAGATCATTAAGTAGACCAGTGGTTTTAAGACTGGATATCATAGTTCCCCAAGGTCTTTCAGAGCTCTTCAAGGGACAGGAAGAAGAGACCTGGGGCTCCTGGCATGTGTGGTATCTTGGAAAAAGGTTACATGAACAAATAATCACCATCATTGCCATCTTCATCATGAAGAACTAGCCATTTATGAAATAATGAAGGCCAACATGGCACAGCTGAATGGTTCTCAGTTCTGACTTGGGATGCTCTGTCCCCAAATTATCCAGAGATATGGTGAAGTGATCACACGAAGTTTAATTTTAATTCTTAATAATTCAATATATAAGGCACATCATCTTATCTGGGTATTGTTAAAATTATTAGTATGCATAAGATTTTGGGGATCACATCTCATAAGAAATGTCACACTCTCAGTGGTATTTCTGCATCTCAGAGTCACCAATCTGGAGTAGAATTTAGAAGGAAGCTGAAGACCCAAGGTACCATTCAAGGAGGAGAAAGAGTTAAGGAGAAGCGAGGAGCTGCACAGACTCTCCCTTTGCTCTGGTAAGCTCTGAACAATAGGGCTTTGGGCCCATCCGCCATGGCCATTGTGTCCTCTCAGCTGTCAACACTGCTGGCTTGCTAACCCCCTGAAACAGGAAGTGACTGTAATGAGGGCACCTAAATGCCTGCATCCCTCCTATAGGAGGAGAAAGAAAAGCTGCACTTGTTTTGATCTAACAAAGCACAGGCCTCTAGCTTTTCTGTGAGAGGAGCAAGTTTCCATTTCCCTGAGGACAGGGCGGTGTCCCAGGAAGGTATTTGAGCAAGTGGGGCAGGCACACAAAGGAGAGGTTAAAACAGAAGCAAGCTTCCAGCTCCTCTGGCTGTGATCCTGTGACTACTGAACCCCATCCAGGTATCAAGCTGTGTGCCCATCCCCCACCCCATGGACTAATTCATTCTATTTAAAAAGTTACTATTTCTGAAGGACTTCATTAAAAATCCCTTCTCTCTGCCTGGTGGCAATACAAATAGAAATTTGGAAACACTGGGAAGTGTTGGTCTTTTTAGTCTGAACTGATGCAGGTAGAAAGGAAGGAGCTAACCCACCAGTCCAGATTGGTGATCTCTACAGCTGCAGAAACATTTTTTTCTCAATTCCTGAAAAAGAAGTCAGAAACAAGTTGTTAACGATACAATGTAAACATCTCTTAATTCTTATTCAAAAAACTTCCACTGAAATGAGAAGCTTTCTAGATTGTGTGTGTGTGTGTGTGTGTGTGTGTGTGTGTGTGTGTGTGTGTACAGAAAGACACCGCTCCCTACCGTGGGGAGTTGAATCCACTGTCCACAGTGATGCTGCTGCTGTCCATGCTGTCGAGCCGGGCTGAATGGGTGGCTCTCTGGTTACTGCTGCTGTCAGTTTCTTTTGGGGCAAGGAGGGTGAGGTTCTTCTCAAATTTCCTCTGCAAGTCTCTTTCCTTCTCCCTCTCCAGGAGCCACTGCATGGTGCCTACATCATCTCTATTTTTCTCCTCTTCGGTGTTTTTGTTCGCCCCTTCTTCAGAGTCGTCATCATCAGAGACGTTGTAATAATCAAAAGAAGCTTCCTGGTTCCCTCCCGCCTCCTGCTGGCGCTGGGAGGTGGGCGCAACCTGTGCCGCTGAGGTCCCCAGGGAAGCTTCCAGTTTCTCACATCGGCCTGACATCGTGTCAGTGGGTGTCTTCGGGTGAGATTTAAGAAGGGATAGGCTTGATTTGTGGTAGCTGTTTACAGACAAGGTGCTGTGAAGAGGTTTGAACAGTGTGTCTTTGCTGAATATCTCTTTCCTCTTATCCAAGCTGCTGGGCTCAGCGCTGTGGTGCTGGACGAGGCGTCCATTGGCAATCCCTTCAGCTACCCCGCCTGAAGTGGCAGGGCCCACACCTGGTCCTTTTGGGGACTCTTCCTTGTGTCCAACAGGCTCCCGGGAAGAATGGGGGGTCTGCCTGTCAGATGGAGACAACTTCTTCACCCCTTCCACCAGAGTCAGCGTGTCATGGTCCTCCTTATTCTTCCCCAGAGGTGATGGCGCCGTGAGCACCGTTTCACTAGAGGTGTTGCACTGGAAGTAGTCATCGGTGGCTGTTTTTGTTGGGCAAGAGCTGAGTTCACCATAGGATGGCAAACTCTCGGGGGGTTTGCCTGGTTCCAAGAGGCTACAAGCACTGGAAGGTTCCTTGCCACCAGCAACGACTTCTGGAATACATACCTCTTTGTAGCTAGCGGGAGAAATGTGAGCCCTTTGGTGGCCAACAGCCTGTGCAGGCCTTAAAGTACTGTCATCAATGTAGGACTGGCTGGGGGTCTGGTCATCTTGGCTACAGCCCTCAGCCAGGTCTTCGGGTGTGCCTAAAGAAGCACCACCCAGGGGGCCTTTGGAGTTATCCATCGATCTGGATCTCTCCTTGGCTTTGTTGGATCTCTCATTCCTGGACCTTCGGTCTTGGGTATGGCTGTGGCTTCGGTGTACTTTTGAGTGGGAGCTTCCCCTGGAAGGTTCTGGAAAAGGCATCTCAGTTCTCCTTTTGGCCAACTCGCCAGACACATCCCATTCCGGTGTCATGGGGAAATGGGACTCAATCACGTTTGTGTTGCTGTGCATGATGAAGTTATCACCTTTGTGTTCAATGATGAAGCAGCCCTCCCTGGGTGCCCTGGTCAGAGGGTCACAAAAATCATACTCTCTTTCCCCAGGGATCTCCAGGTGTGAGCCATCTGAAGGGTCTCCTTTAGACACCCGTGTCTTGCTGTGTGACCGAGACTTCCCATGGGACTTCCGATGAGTCCGACTCTTTTTACTTCTCCCACTGTGGTGAGCAGAGGACCCTGCTTTGCTCCTATGTGCTTTTTCTTCTTCAAGTTTCTTCATCAGGGCCGTGTGCCTCATGACATTTTCCACAGTCAGGTCAGGGTTAATTCGCCGGATGATTTCCATCTCCACCTCCCGAGGGATAGTGGTTGGAGTGTCCTCATCTCGCAGGGGCCACTCCTCAGGAGGAAACTGAGCAGAAAAATTGGCGAGTTGTTTGGTCTTGTCTTTCTTGAAACTTAGCCGGAATAGCTTGAGCCCAAATTTTTTTGACTGCTTTTCACTATCTTTAGGTTTGGAGAGAGTTTCTGTCTTATAAGAAAAATTTACAGTACTTTTGCTCTTTTCAGTGGGTGGCACCTGGCAGAGGGAAGTGGGGCAGTAGGGGTCTTTGCAGTCCTTGGCGGGTTTCCTCTGCAGAGTTGATGCGTGCATGCTGTGCACGTCTTCCCGGCAGCAGTGGCAAGAGTCGCAGTGGTTTCTGGGCAATGTCCTTTCCCTGACACAGCCTGAGGCAGAGGGCGTGATGGTTCCGGGTTGCGGAGAGGTACACTGAGACCTGTCAGGTATCCTCTCGTCCAAATGGTACCATTTACTGTTAGTTCTTATGAGGGAAGGAGTTATGAAATAAGTCTGTGGGGTCACAATGAAGTAGCCATCTGGAGTTGGATAGATTTTCCTTTCCCGTACCAGCGTGTTCAGGGTGTGCCGCAGGATTTCTTGGCTTGGGGTTGGAACACCTAAAACCAAAAAGAAACATACTAATTAGAAATTAGCGGGAACATGGTGTCAGTTCCAGATTTTCAGAATCCCATTAATATGGCCACTCTTCAAAGTCCATCTCACCACATGAAAGCAAAATCCAGACAGAGGTGTTTGTTTAGCATGAATTCTAGTTTTTTCTTATAACTTTAATAAATATGATTGACTATAGAATGACAAAGTTTAAAAACTGAAAGTGGGCTAGGGGTATAGCTCAAGGGTAGAATTCTTGCCTAGCATTCATGTTTTCATGTAGGGCTAGATTCTAATTTCTAGTACTGTTAAAAAAAATAGACTGGAAAGTGGAGTTAGACTGGTACTATTGTTATATACCTTTATGAAATTAATTGTGAAACACTATTTGTAAATAAGATAAAAATGAAAAGGTGGACATAATATAGTATAAATTTACACAAAAGGCTTCTTCAACAAGAGCAATTAGGGAACCAGCTTTCTGGCATGCCCATTTGGAACTTTCCCTCTCTGGAACTGTAAGATGCTAAGTTTCTGTTAAGTCACCTGGACTTTGGTGTAACAGCCCTAGCAGAGCAATGCAGCTTACAACTTAATCTCTAACAATGGTACCTGTCCTCACAAGGTTTAAATGAGTTTTGTGCAAGTAGAACAGCCCCCGACAGAAAGTTAGCGGTTACTATTTGTGTCAACTTTGGCCCAGGCCCCATGCAAATCCAGATGACCTTCACAGAAGGCTGAGTAGCCAGCCAGAACAGCGGGGTGACTGTCCCTCCAGTCCTTTCAAAAGTACAAAAGTGGAATATAAGGGCATTAGATATGGCCTGAATCCTCAAGGGTGACGCTCCATGAATATGTGGTGACATACACACCCATGTGTATTTCCTCCTTCAAGAAGCACACTTTGTGAGCAAAGTAGGAAAGTAACGTTTGTCCTGATAAATGTGTTTGATTATTTAACTTCTGAGTTGCCTAGTTTTCTTTTAATTTAATGCTCTACTGTTGGCTGACATTCTTCTACAAATAATTTTAAGACGTATAATAAAATGTTTTTCTAATTTTGAGAGGCTCCCTGTATAATATAGACATGTACGAGTATTTTGATTTAATAACCCAAGCCTTACCAATTCAAAACAAAAAATGGTTCCATGTGAGATCAGCAACTTAAAAGAGCCCCGACAACCTGCTAACAACCAGGGCCTTCTGCAGAACAACAGAAGACACCATCACACAGCTAAAAAGACTCCGACAATGAGGACACACTTCCCACACTGTAGTTGGGTGATTCCTATAGGCATTGGCACAGTAATTAAGAGTAACAAACACATGTGTAACACTGACTGTATCTTAAAGATTCATTTGAAAGAATTCAGGATCACATAACAACAAATGTTGTTCATTAACAAAAGCTGAGGTTTAATTCAGACAAATAGCTGCGACTCTAAAACAAAAATTAAATTGCATAATATAATGTGCAGACTGTAGACTTACAAACTCGTTAAACTGTGCAGAACTAGGACCATAGTAATCCTTTTTTTTTTAGGTTTTTTTAAGACAGGGTCTCACTTTTGTGGTTCAAGCTGGCCCTGAGCTCAGCCTCCAACTCACATCACAGCAATCCTCCTGCCTCTGCCTCCCGAGTGCTGGGATTACAGGCGTGAGCCACCACACCCGGCACTGTGGTATGTGGTACTGTTGCTGCTGGGGTGAGTCTCCACGCCCAGTATTGTTATGTGGTTACCAAGGATCAAGCCCTGGTCCTTGCGCTTGCAAGACAGGCGCCGGAACCACTGAGCTAAACCCCTGGCCCTAGGACCATAGTAATCTTTACTTACCAGGAAGAATTACTTCCTTTGGTTGTTTCTCAAAAGAAAGTATAAGAACTGTAGAGAATTTGCATCTATCCCTTTTATTAAGTCTTGGATTTTCGGTACCATCAACTAAACAATGTTTATTTTGAAAGAAAGAGCTCATAAACATTCTTTTCTCTCATCCAATCAATTTCCCATACCTTTACCTTATGTCTTCAAAGACTGAACAGGAAATTGGTGACATTCATGGTAATTATTTTATTATTAGTCCTGGAATAGTGACTGACATTTTCAGTTGTCTACAAAATCCAATGCTCTATCAGAACACTGTAGAACTGACTAGAAGAAGTAATGGATATTTGCATATTCTATCACTTTCAGATTCTATTCGCATTCCTCATGAATTTAAGTTTTGAATTCAGGCTGAAAGAACAAAGATAAGCTTTACATTCTTAACAGGGCTGAAAAGTGACCTCACCCTTTTTCCATACTTTTTCCATTTTCCAAAGTAAAAATAAATATTTAAGAACACTTCATGACAATCTGATGTTATTTAGACCTACATATTGCTTTAATTGCTCAAATATGATCAACTGTGAGAACACAGAGTACATGTACACATACTGTATGTTAAATGCTATACACTAAAAATGATTTTTGTTTTGGGGGGATATGGTTACTACATTGCCTTTACTGGCCTGGAATTTCTGGACTCAGATGAGATTGGGTGTGTTCAGGGTGGTATGGCTGTAGACTCTGGACTCACATAATCTTCCTGCCTCAGCCTTCTAAGCAGCTAAGAGTAGAGTAGTGTACTAGTTAGTGTATCCAGCTTTACAATGAACATTTAGTGGTCTTCTTCATATTATTCTTGTTTGTGAAAAACACTGAATGAGGGAGAATACAACAGGGTGAGATGGAGACAGAACATGGGATAGTCACATTAACAACCTCCAGCAAATTCGAAAGTCAACTTCAGCCCTATACCCAGCCTTAGGATTCTGACTGTTTCCTCCCAGGAAGATCCATTTTCAATGATGTAATAACTACTAGCCGTAGCTAACTAACTGTTCATTCATTCTGGGTGAAGGAATGAATAGTTCCTCAGAAAAGTGAGAAGCAAGTATTTATTCTTTTAAAATCTTCTAAAAATATGATTCTGTACGGAAAACTGATACATAAGAGCCACTGAGTTACTCTGAAAAAAATTCTACCTACATGAGGTGAAAGTAAGGTTTGTTTTAGCATATGAAACATTTTTACTTGAAAATTTTTCACTAAAAACTCTTGTTAAAATGTAGATGCTCAAAACAAAACAGGGACCAAATTCTATATGAAGGAGAATTTAAATATTTTAATAATATCTAAGTTCAAAACTTATTTTCCAATGAATTTTTAAAACGTAAATACTCTTACCCTTAAAAGTGCATAAATACGATATTTCAACCATGTCAGAGTTTTACCACTGTCAAAATGTTAAAAATAGAATTTAAAGTATTTCATGACTATTTTTGTTCTCATATATTCACTTGATAAAAGGTTAAAAAAATCAAAGGAAGAGAAAAAAAGAAAGGAAGGAAAGACATAGCAGGAAGGCATCTTGGTACTAGTAAAAAAAAAAAAAAGAAAGAAAGAAAGAAAAGAAAAGAAAAAGAAGGAAGGAGGCCTGGAAACAAAATACTCATTTAACATCCGGAACTACTGCCAAACACAATTTTAAATAATTACCACCACACCTCAGACCAGAGCCAGACAACTTTATGTAAAGAGCCAGATAGTAGATAGTCTATGCTTTGTGAGTCATCTCTTGTCTGTGGCAAATCCCCAACTCTGCCAGAGCAGCAAAAAGAGCTAAAGAGAATACATTGGAGGCACAGCTGTGCTCCCAAAAAACTTTGTTTACAAAATCAAGTCATAGGCTCAAGGAAGCAACAAATTATCTTCCTCCGGGAGAATCTGTCACTCCCTTCTTTCCACAGTGGCTCCTATCTCCGGGACACTGGACTTTCTGACACAGATGAACAATTAAAGCAGGAGAAAGGCTTTTTTCCAATGCGGCAATTGGAAAAAAATCAAGCAGTGGGCCACCCTAGGACACAGCTTACAAACCCTGCCCTGGACTCAACTTTGTACAGTCTCCTTTCAAACTTCTGGGGTTGGCGAATAGTCATCAGGGTCACACAAGCGAAAAAGCCCCAGTTAGATCCTCTCAGTTCCTTTAAGACTAAGGCCTTGGGATTAGAGTTCACTTGCACAAAAGTTAGCAGACCAGTTGTGCTTTTAAGTATAAGTGATATATGGATTTCCCAACAATTTTCCAGCTTAGCAATGTTATTATCAGCTGCTTCACAGTGACAAGCATCTCACTGCCATGTACTGGCTCTGCATTCCCTGCATTCTTTGCTTTATAGCCCCCGTAGTGGGTGGTAGGCGACTGGCTCTGAAAACACTGGCTGAACTTTCATGAAACTATAGGAAAATATGAGGATTTGAAAAGCTTCTGGATTTGATATCAGAAGCATAAGACAGGAAGAAGGGTCTCCCTTGCCCAGAGACAGCTGGGTTAGTGTTTTGTTTTCATACTATTTTAAAAGAAAAGCAAATTTATATTTTATTTTTAAAAATGAAATCTTGACTAATTTATCAAATAATACTTTTTTGAAAGCTCATCAAGCTATAACCCAAACATGCAAGATATGTTTCTTTTTCTTTGGATACAGCTCTTTCCCTTCTGGGTATCATCCTGAAAGAATTAAAAGCCTCCTACCCCAATGATAGGTGTGTACCCATGTTTATAGTGACAGAGATGGCAAGGTATTGGAAAGACCCCAAATGCACACCAACCGATGAATGAATAAACCAGATGTAGGGGGTTTTGTACAATGGAGTACTACCCCATAAAGAAAGCTAGATTTAGACATGTATAGCTAAATGGATGGACCTTGAGACTATACTTTTAAGTGAAATAAATCGGACACGTGTATAAATATCACATTATCTCTCTAGTGGGAAGGGGTAAATAAGGACCAAAATGTATAACAGATAATGTGAGATAGAAAGAAACTATTCAAAAGGAAAAGGAACTAGTGGGGGAGGGGGAGAAGGAAAAGAAAAATGAAGAAAGAAGGAAAAAATGGAAACAAAATTTGTATAATAAGGAGGGAGGTTTGAAGGGAGGAGAGGAGATTGGGTGAAAAAGAGAAATCAATGTGATCGCTGAGTATATTTAAATCTTACCAATAAATTTAGAATTTTTTAAAATGTGTTTAATTTTGACATTACTTTTCTGTAGTTTAATTCCTTTGGGCTAACGCTTTCTGTTAATTGTTTGTGATGAGCCCCATTGTCACAGATTTGAGGAAGGTTGGATTGCAAAAGCTGAATCGAATCCTGGTTATTTTTGTCCAATTCTCTCTTTTGCTCAGTACAAATTTTCTTTTGAAAAAATTACACCTCAAGCAGTGAAATTACTTTTGATGTAACACAGGCGCTTTGATTTTTAAGAACAAAAGAAAAGTTTCTGGTCAGTTTTGGTAAAGAATGCCAGGCCTGGTGGCATTCCTCTGTAATTCCAGCACTCTGCAAGGCTGAGTTATGGGGACTGCAAGTGTGACCCAGCCCAGGCAACTTAATAAGACTTTGTTTTAAAATAAAAAGAAAAGGTGGGGTGAGGGGCTCTAGGGAAGTAGCTCAATGTGAAAGCTCTGGGTTCAATCCCTAGAGCAGAAGGGAAAAATAAAACCATTGGGAAGAGAAGTCCATCGGAAGTCCCACAGTCCCAGAGCAGACATGCACTCGGAAAACACCCTGCTCTTATCTCATTACCTGGGAAGCACGTGGTCAGGTGTTCCATCAGTGCTTCTTGGGTGACAGGTTTCCTTGCTGAGTTCATTGCCGAGATGGCCAAGCAAAGGATTTCCCCGAGTGGAATGAACTGAGACTGACTGATGGGAGACATACTGATTGGTGATACATCACCTGCAGAGAGACAATTTCCAAATGAGTGCTTCATTGAAACCCCAGCCACCTGTCACACACACACACCTGCGCACACACTCACGCCCCCTCCTGACTGCCCCAGCCCTTGGATCACGAATACAATTAATGCTAAACACTGAACCTGGCCATCACATCAGTCCCACCCAGGTGAAGACTTCCACACACAGCGGGCGCCTCTCCTGCCCTGACAAACAAAACCTTTCCCTCAAACCCTGGGCTCTCATTTAAGCAGCATACTCTAAATCTCACAACAATGAAGCTTTGAAAATGATTTCTGTTGTTATTAACTCAGAGTTGATTTATTTAATAACTGCCATTCACATCTCAACAAATCCATCTGTGGAAACTTGATGATTCATTCATTCAAATGTGGAGCATGTTTTTGTGGTAGGCATCAGCCAGGGGCCAGGGGCCGCAGGCAGAAGCTGCACAAGCTTCTCTCCTGCAAAGATTTTTGCCCTAGAAGAGTCTCTATTTAAGTGAAGGAAACAGACAAACTGATCAAAGGTCACTGCACTGCCAAACAGGTGTGTAAGCCTGAACACTCAGCACGGGACAGAGATAGTTGTATGTCCTGTCACCTAGGGATGTGGTGGGGCGCAAAAGTGGAAAGTTGGAAGGATTCCCAGTCTTGAACCATGTACTAAGGAAGAAGGAGAGCCTGGTGGCCAGGAGATGAGGAGACGCCAGAAGAGGGGGACTTGCCAGAGAGCAGCAGGTAAGCACACAGATGTGCATGGACAACTATGAGAACACAACTGAATGCCCACAACTTTCATCTCATGGAACTGGAAAGAATTTAAGCACCGACAAGAGCAGATGTGAATTTCAGGAAGATGACGGTGGTGGTCACACAGATGAGGGACCAGGAGAAGGCAGTTAACGGTGCCCTGGGAGGCTGCAGCCGACTGTACCAATCTGCCCACTAAAAGGGGAAATGGAGAAAGGAGAGGATGAAGACCAGAGCTGCAAGGGTGAAAGATGCACCTTGAGGAAGTGTCCACCTGCAGGGTGAATGCTGTTTTACCTATGAAATCTTTACACCATAATGCAGGAATTGTCAAGACGTGTTCTAAGGTTCCCTAGCATTTCCAGGGGATTTCTGTTTTCAGGGTAACCCATCATAGGGAGAGGTTGGGAGAGCAGGACATCCTGCTCTTGAGACCTGAGGACCACATGTTTTATACATTGGGGTTATACTTACATTTTACTTGGAAGGGTGTCTACAGAAAGAAGATGAAAACTACCAATAGTATCTATGAGTTTCTAATCTTATTCTCTGCAAAAACTTACATAATCTCTCCTTTTGTTTCTTAAGATTTCTCACGTACTAGACTATGATGACTCAAGTCACACAGCTAAGACTGAGGTCAAGCTGTGGCATTAAACACTGTTCTGCCCAGAGATTTGTGGGTGCTCTGGAGTGGGCCAGCACCCACACTGTCGAAGCACTCAATGTTAGGCCAGCCCCAACCCCTCATCTGCAGGTGTGGAGGTCCTTTGGGAAAGAGTGGAAGCTGGCTTTGATGAACTCAGAAGGGAAATGATTTGATGGATACAGTCAGGCAGCCAGACTGGTGATCGCCGCATGCAGGGATTCTAATAGGTACATCACAGAAAGCAAAAGGACACCAGTGTCCAAGTGGAGGCCTGACACCTCTCTCCACACTGAGCACAGTTCAGAGCTCCCTTCTTGCTGTATCCCCCAAGGCACCATGAGCCCTACTGTGGCTCTACTCTTTGTGAGATGGATGGAGATGAGTAAGCTATTGGCCCAGTGGCAAAAAGGGAGGAGAGGTACCCACATTTTCAGAAAAGGGGTAGATCTAAGGAGATTAAAAATCAACCAAAATCAGGAATGGATATAACTTAGAATCCACAAATTTCTGGGGCCCATGAGATGTAAGTATCATAAAGAGAAGCCATCTGAGATAGTTGTGCTGATGCAGACCTCTAGGTCCAGCATTTTAGGAGGCTAAGGTAAAAGGACGACAAGTTCAAGCCCAGTGCAGGCAAATTTGACTTAGTAAGATTCTGAGTCAAGGAAGGTAGATGGTGGAGACATGGTTCAGCACAAATGTCCTGGGTTTAATCCCCAATTGTGCCAAAAAAGGAAGAGCCTTCTGAAAAATTCTCATAGGAGCTGGTGGGACAGCAGCAGTTGGAATCTAACCCAGGGAGTTTGGGGCTGTTCCTGGGAATGTCAGTTTCACACACTGCCTAGGGAAACTCACTTCACATGGAGAACTTAATGAAAAATGACAGAATTGTGTAGCCTGGGACTATGTGAAGGAGAAAGTTGGCCCACAACTGGAACAGTGTATTTATACCTTATAAAAGTCCTGGTGTACTCTTTATTCAAACCAAATCTTATTCTCAAAACCTATGCATAACAAATGAACGGTTGGTGGTATTCAGCTACAGCAGGGGTAGAAACTGGGAGCCTCTTCTGTTCAACCTATCCTCCCATGGGAAGCAGGGCAGCTCAGCCACAGACCCTCAGTAACTTGTAACTCTTCCATAGCTCCTTACATCTCCCTGCTTCTCTACAAGAGCTAAAAAAGGGCATCGAGGCCCAGCTTCCTGGGACTCAAAAGCCAAGGGGACAAAAGTCACTGGGATGGTCTTAAAAGCCAAGTGAAAAGGAGGACAGGGCAGCTTGTCAGAGAAGGAGTTCAAAAGCAGATTCTGGCATCTTTTGACTTATGCTTCATTCCAAGGATTAACACTTTCTAACGTGTGCATCACAGTTAAGAACTTCTCAGAAGACTAAAAATATTAAAATACAATTTTAAAAACTACAGATAAAATTATTTCTGGATTCTGTACAGGTTACAAGAGGCATCTTCTCTGTAAAAAAGAAATGACTACTAGCAAAGCAAGCTGCTTTAGGTCATGCTTTATGCTTTTAGATAAGATGCTTTGCTTAGTTCTGTGGCCATATTGATTTTGCTGCAGCCAACAGTAAGGGGCGGCATGCTTTTTTGTGTCTGAATGGCATGTGCTTTGAAAAAACCCTCAGCTTCACCATCATCATGAAAATATCCAGTAACAACTCAAGCAGAAGTGGAACCTGGACACCCTAAGTCACTGCTACCATGCCATCTCATTTCTATACTTCACTGAGAGAACTTAGTTTCCCTCCCTCCAACTCCATCAGCACTTCTGTCTACTCAACTCTCAAATCCCTCCTGCATCTGTTCCTTCAACTCCAGCTCCCATGCTGTCTATTCTTCTCCAATCTCCCTCAACTCCACTGTAGGCTCCAGCATCTCTCACCACTGTAAGTTTCCCTCCCTGCTCCTGACACCACTTTCTCCATGGAGCCATTAGGATCCTTGTAGAAAGACAGAAGACATTGATTACCCCACATAAAACTCTTACAGTGGCGCCCACTGCACTTAGCCAGAAGTCTGTGTTTTCATTAGCCTACAAGGGTCTGCATAGTCTGGGCCAGTCCACCTGCCTCTGAAACTACCGCTGCCTACTTACCGACTCTTTGCTACTCCAGACTCCCAACCTCCTCCACTCTGAACATGCCAGGCTTCTGAACTCAGGCAGGGTCTTTGTACTTTTTTGTGCCCTTGGCTTATAGATTGGACCATTTTAGGACTGGCTATTTCTTAAACTTTAGATGTCAAACGAAAGGTCATGTCCCCAGGGAGAGGTACCCTGACTCTCATCTGATAACTGGAGTTCAGTGTCTTCCCTCTCTGAAGGTGTATGTGTGTTTCCAAGTACTATCAATTCATCCACTAGAATATAAACTCCATGACAAAAGCAGGCATGAAGTCCATATCCCAAGGACCTACAGGAACTCAGTGCTTCCAGAGCACACCTGGTACAAGCTGTGCCTGTTGAATGAATGAATGTCCATTTATAACATTATAATACATCCAATTTCTCAGGTTATTTTGAAGTTTTGTGATCTTACATTTAAAGCAAACAGAGACCAAATATACTTAGTAACCCAACTGAAGACGTCCTCTGATTTTATGAACAACAGTCCCCTGAAAATACAGTAATTACCACAGAAAAAAATTGCATATTAATTGAAGTTTAGAATATGCTTTTAAGATTTGTATTAATGGACTCATAGATATCTTTCAACACAACATAATACATAATTCAGCTTTACACATAACACAGCTTTTCTGTGGATCTTATTTCAACCTGCTTAAGGAGCCAACTATTCATTCTTAAAATACGCTTCTAGAAAATTCTTCCACCAACTAAGTTACATTTACATCTTCAAGGAAGAAAATGTAAATAACTGCTAAAGTATTATTGGCCACTGTAATCTGTTTAACCTATAGATTTTACCATATTTTGCATAAATTATGAATTATAACTTACTTGCCTATAACTTATAGGATGGATTTTTCTACTGTCAAAATGAGTTTTGAACCTATTCATAAGACAATTCAATAAGCTCACAATACACGAGGGCGAATGAATTCTCTCTGAACTCGTCATTCTATTGTACTAAAAAAGTAAGTTTCATTTTAGCTTTCTTTCCTTTTCTTTCTTTCTTTTTTTTTCCTTTGGAGACAGGGTCTCATTTTTATAGTTCAGGCTGGCCCTGAGCTCAGCGTCGAACTCACAGAAATCCTCCTGCCTCTGCCTCCCCAAGTGCTGGGATTACAGGCATAAACCACCATACCCTGCACTGTGGTATGTGGTACTGATTGCTGCTGGGCATGACTCACCACGCCCAGTATTGCTGTATGTGGTTACCCTGAGTCCTTGCACTAAATCCTTGGCCCTAGCTTTATTTTCTTACTATCATCCATTTAAGCAGTCCTCAGGAGACCTTTGTTAAATCTAGAACTGTTTAGATAGTACCAAGTACTGTGCCTTGGACAGTTAGGTATTTAACAAGTTTTTGTTAAATAAACTTAAAATTTCAGAAGACAAAAAATTTCAGTGGCAGATAAACTTCTGTTTTAAGGCATCTCACACTTCAAGCAGGCCAGTGAAAACTGGAACACTGTTTTCATGCAAAGTACTGTCAGCTGGTCAACATGAGGGGGAAAATAGATCAGTAGGTAGATGATAGAGGAGTGGAAAAGGGTCCTTTTCATGAGAGCAGGAGGAAGCGGGAACCTCACAGGCCAGCCAGTGGCATGTGGAGCCTGGGAGCCAGGTGTGCACTGGACTCAGGTGGAGAAGGCTGGCGTGAGATGGAGAAAAAAGTCAAGGCCAGATCTCGGTAGGCCAGAAGACCGAGAGCTTAATCTTGATGAGTAGGGGGCATATGGTTTGTTTAAAGAATCCCCGTACAACTGTGGTAAAATGAGTTGGTGGCAACTACTATACCTCACCAGCTGACAAGTGCACCTGAGGTAACTGGCAGGGATTCTGCAGTGCCAGTTTGCTCAGTCTCATTGCCTACAGCATCTCACCTTTGTTACAGCAAATATCATCATCCAGAACATAAGAATTCTACTATTTAAATCCCTCTTTCTTCTCTTCTGGCTTTTAGCCAGTGATCAGTTGGAAATATTTCCAAAAATCTTCTTGCTCACATAATTTATACTGTTAAGAAACATCTGAATGCTCCTTATGTATCAAATACTATTAGGTACTTAAGGTCCAGATTGTTTCTATCTTTGTTCTGTTTGTGGGAAGAAAAAAAGGCATTGCAATAAAGTCTTGTCCTTTTTTATGTCATCTTATCTTTTTTGGTCATTATTTCAGATTGTCTTCACTCCCAATCTTCACAACTGAGCAAGGACAAAAATTTCTCTCTCTCTCTTTTTTTTTTAAAGTTTATTTTTAGTGTTTTGAGACAGGGTCTCACTTTGTAGTTCAGGCTAGCCCTAAACTCAGCCTCAAACTCAGCAATCCTCCTGCCTCTGCCTCCAAAGTGCTGGGATTACAGGTGTGAGCCACCACACCCAGCACTTGATGTGGTTACGGGGGACCAAACTGGGCCCCTGCGCTTGCAAGGCAGGCGCGGAACCACTGAGCTAAATCTCCAGCCGACAACACAACTCTTAAATTGTGACATGCATGACAACTTATATTCATTCCCTCTGCCATGATACCCACATATTTCCCAAAATGACTTACTAGAAAGTAAATATAAATCAAATGTTGTCTTATAGTACCCACCTTTGTACAACTGTATAATAAAAGAAAAGCCAGAATTTCCCCAAGTGAACTACACCATAATAAATGACAACCTGAAAAGCAAGCCCAATAGAGTAAACTTTTTATTTTAGCTTTTTAAAAATCTGAGTATTCCCCTCTAAAACTACACTTAGTAATCAAGCATCCTATTTTACTGTTTAAGTACCTTTTTTCACTGTGAATGTTAATTTAATCTATACTTTGGGTTGAAGAATAATATCTGACCCCAATGAAATGTACGTACCCAAACAACTGCAACTATAATGATTGTAAGTAGAAATTTCTCAGCATAGGAAAGTATTGAGATATACTAATAAGAAATCTATCTCTTAAAATACATTAACAGGTCCATCTCTCATCTATAAAAGGAGTCTTTGGATGAGAGTATTTCAGATACCTTCAAACTCCAAAATTCTGTGCTGCTTCATTACTGTAGGGGAATTCTGGCAGAAAATCATAATATAGTACTTATATGTTGGGAAAAGTATTTTAGTGCTTATCGGATCTCAAAAAGTATTTTAATTTTGAAGGAAATGACTAAATATATTGGCTGTTATTTTTTCTCCACATAATAAAGGTTTCATATTTACTCTAATTCAAAGTCTTACTTGGCTTTGTTCTACCCAAATTAACACTATTGTTAAAATTATGGATACCAATAAAATTACTCATGTAGTAGACACTGTGACTCCTCATAAAAACAGTCACACGTGTCTACAAAAAGTGCAAAGGCCACCAGGACAACACAACTTTATTCCTTTCAACAAATTATTTATAGCACTAAGAACATGCCAGGCTTTATACTAAAGGCCTTCAGGCTTGGGGAAATCACCTGCTCTCTGATGTTATGTTAACAACTTCTTTGAGGCAGAGCGTCAGACAAATCTTGTGTTTTACAGTTTAATTCAATTTTTAACCTTAATTTTATGTATAAATGCTATTTGGTTCTTTTAATAAAAGTCTATGACAATATTTTTTAGAAAGCTCTTCTTTTGGCACTCTTGTGAAGACACATACTCCTTCCCTATGCACTCTCTTGGAGGCCGCAGCAACTCTGCACAGGGGCACCACATATGGCTCCCATTAGCTCACATGCCATGTGCTTCCTTTGGAACCAGATTACTATACTTAACTTTCAAATGTTTGTATTTGAAATCTGAAAGAAAACTTGCCATTGAAAAAGGTACTTTTACCAGTTTACTGTATGTTCCTTTTAAATGTCACTGATTTCAAAACTTTAAAGCTGAGGTCTTATTGCCAAAGTCAATGGAAGGAAATGGCATAAAAAAGGTATTTTAGAATAGTTAGAAAACCTATGACCCTATAAATTCTCATAGGTTCCTGAATGCTTTATTTCAACAATTGATGGGTCTCTTAAGGATCCAATTTCTAAGGCATTGTTTGAGTAAATTATTTTAATTCAAAAGACAACATAAATAGGAGGCTCCTTCAATAATACTGAAATGAATGATATCTGTCAGCTATGAGTTACTAAAAAATTCCTCAAGAGAATTAAGAATAATCCTAGAGACTTATGGTACACACCAAAATAAGCTGAGCCCATTTCAGAAGTCTTTCCATTTATTAGTTTATCTAATGTAGAGATTCAACCAAGTGAAAAAACAAATCAATGAGCAATCGGTTTACAGAAGAAACCCATCGTCATTCCAGAGTACAGGCTCTCATTAGTCATAGCCGCTACTATCATGCTTGAGATCTAAGCACTGATGAGACACTGTCATGGAACAGGAAGAAGCAGATAATCAGTAAAGACAGAGAACAGCAATCAACCTTCTTTCCAAGAACTTTTCAGATGGAGCTGCCCTCCTCTTAGAGATGACCACTGATCACATCTCTTAGAGCATCTAGGGCTTTTGAACCACTAGGCTGTTTGCAATACACTTGCAACTGAAAAGCTAGGACAGAAATAGGAGCCCTAGAACAATTACATGCTTCGGTACCTCGAACCTTTTCTAAGCTCCACATTATAACCCAACAACTACTCTAAGGGTGGTCTGTGTGAGGCACAATGGAACTAAATCTAGCAGGGCGCTATTTATATACAGGCACTCAGAGGTTTGTTGACTAAAAGGGTCCTATACTTAAAGACAGGACTAGGCAAGGCTCTGCTATCTGCTAAGATGTTTTCAACACCAGCTGTTATTTTGCTCTCTAGATCTTCATCCAGAATTAGTTAAAACCATTTATACTCAGGTTAAAAATCATAATAAAATACCAGTCCTAGATGGCACTAACTAGTAAGATCTCTCAGATGCTATGAAGTTCTCTAACAAACCTGGCTAACAAGAGTTCTCTCTTTTCCTCATAGTAAATGCCTCAAGTAACTTCTATAGTAAGTCATGACTAGTTCTCTTTCATCTTTATAATATAGTAGAACCTAGCCTAATGTTAGGGATGCCCCATTCCCACTAATGATATATCTCAACCACAGTTTAATATCAACAGCCTAACATCTTCAGGGTCATTCTCTTCCCCTCTTTGTAAGTTAGAATCCCCATAGCTGCTGCTCAACTTCGTATTATCTGCTTCATCAGTTTAGGTAGCAGGGCTTTACTATGACTGATTTCTGGAAAATACAACTGTAACTGAACAACAAAGCCTCCTTAAATCCCAATTCAAACATGAATGGATCACACTCCCCAAATTACAATAAAACTTTACATAATGACTGCTACACATTTCCTGAGAAGTGAACACCCTATCACATGTCCAACTGCCAGAGAAGTTATCACAGAACTCCCTCAGAATGAAAGGCAGACACACAGGCCAAAACTGACACATGAAGACGGTTTCCAACTTACTGTACCTTGAAGCAACCTTCCTAAATTTGGCAGAAGACCATGGACTCTTTCTTAAACATTAGGTTCACAGCCTAATTCTGCTCCTCATAAGTTATATGATTTGGGAAAAATGAGTTAATTTTTTCAATCTCAATTTCTTCTTTTGCAGTGTTCACACACTGATAGAGACATTGATTTGGTTTGGATGAGAGATGTTGAATGCTTATACTGTCTCTGAGACCTAATAAATATTTCATAAATAGTTAATATAAAAACTATCTTCTTCAAGCCTATCTGAGTTTAAACAATTTACTCTCTTTATAGTGTCTGAATGTAAACCAATAGGAAAATCATTTAGTTATAAAAATATGCCTTTTAAAAAAATTAATTAGATCTCATCCTCCTGTTTATAATATCCTTTAGGAGCAGTGCAAGCTTTCTTGGTTATAACTACACTGCGAGGTAAGAACTATCACAGTTCCTAGGGAAACCTGTCTAACTCCCAAGGTTTACCTTAGCATTAATCTGACCTGTGAAAATTCTTTATAAAATTTAATTTTTCAAATGGACACTTATTTGTACATATTTGGGGACACAGTATGATGATTTGATTTACAAAGTATAATGATCAAATCAAGGTAATTAGCATTTTTATTTCCTAAAACATTTATCATTTCTATGTGTTGGAAAACTTTAGACTCTTCTACTTTGAAATACATCACATATTAGTGCAGACTACAGTTCTCTATAATCTGGGGTTACATAGAACATCAGAACTGTGCTCGCTTCAGCAGCACATATACTAAAATTAGAACATCAGAACTAATTTCTCCTATCCAATTGTATTTTGGTACCCACTCTCTAATCTCTCTCCAACCCTCTTTCCAGATATCCTTCCCAGTTTCAAGTACCTATTATTCTACTCTCTCCTTCTGGGAACCATTTTTTAAGCTTCTACAAATGAATGAGAGCATGTAGTATTCATCTTTCCCTGCCTGGATTATTTCACTTAACATGATGTTCTGCAGGTCCATAAAAATTAATAAAACAAAGAGTTCTCACCCTTTACAACAAATGAATGCTTCTCAAATGCCTGCTACTATTTATTGAGCAATTACCACAATTAGAGAATTGCTAGAAGATGTATATTATAGGGAAAAATCTTGATCTTTGCCTTCAATAAGCTTATAATTTAGGTGGCAAGGCAAGACAAAAATGTGTAAAAATATAAGCAATTATGAAATAGTCACATTAGTATTCAAAACATCCTTTGAAGAGCTGTAACAAGAAAATATACAATTGACTAGCAGATTGATTCCATGGTGGGAGCGCCAAAGACTAAACACTGACTTCCTGTTGAAGGAGGGAGTAATCTTTCCCACTGGGAGAGATTTATGTGGGAAAGAGATTCTTGAGTAGGGTGTTTAAGGATGAATAGACTTAAAGAGTATAGGGATATTACACAATTTCATTCTCAACATGCTATGCATGGGTTTTTCTTGATCAGATACCTTTTGAAATTGACTCAGTGTGTTCAACTTTATTCCAAAAATGCAGAGTGCTGTGTACAGAGACAACCTTGACAATAAAGGAAGGAAAGGGTGAGCTAATGCAGATAGCTGTGACCACACAGAGAAAAGAGATGGTCAAGGGTCCTGTCCAACAAAGAGGATGTGTTATTTTGAAGTGCTGTAAATATGCCTAGAAATGGCATCAAGGATCCAACACTCTCAAAAGATCTTTAATAAACAACAGTACTAAAACTACATATTTTATGGGGTTGTAAGATCAAGTTTCAGATGAACTATGTTTCATATTTGAAATACAGCATATAAAGTACTATTGAGGACCAATGTTTACCATTTCACTATTATTTTCCTTAAAGATCTCTGTGTGTGAAACAGCTCTGTCATCACTGGAATCCTAAAGCAGACTAGAATGAAATATGCTTACTTCCTTACTTCCTCAACAGTTTATAGCAGCCTTGATATGATGCTGGTCTTGGAAACAGTCCCTGAGCATATAAATCATACTTTCTTGGATTTTAGTATACTGCACGTAGAATCACAAGCCAAATTGCATGCAAAATTTCAGAAACTGTATTTTAATTGACAAGATAATAATTTTAAATAATATTTACTGAGATCTTCCCTTAGGGGAGTGAAAGAGATACACAGCTCATGGAAATGTGGGGCTGTTTAATTATTTCCCATCCACAAATCCTACAGATGTTGACTTGTCAATGATGACTCATGCTGGTGATGTTGCATGAGGTGGGCGGCCTCCACGGAGTACTTAGATTGCTCAAGACTGAGGCTACAGAAACATGCTAAGAGCATGACCACTTTTCAGAGAATAGCACAGCTCGTGCTCATCACAGATGTGGTAGATATTTGACCATATTTCTTTTCACGCAATCAGTCTTGAAAGAAAAGCAGGGGAAACGTACCTGACCCGTTCTGGACTGGCTCCATCCCCCAGGTACTTTTGACACTAAAGCCTGGTGCATGCTAGGGGGGTGGCATCCAAGCACAAGAAGGAGCCAGTAACAGAAACGGACGTCCTAGAATCTGTAATAAGAAGAAAGAGGAGACTTTCAAGTCACAGTACCCTAAATAAGCATTTCTGATTGGCTATGGAGGACCCAGGGAACATGAGAGGAATCTGGTACTTTACCTTGTTAGATCTACTTTTAAAAAATGGGCTCCAGAACTCTCAGCTCTTCTTACAAATCAGGGCTTGAGCTACTGGCACATTCAAATACAAAACCTGACAAAAAACACCTTCAAAAGGCTTGTAAATGTATTTTGCTGGTAACGTTTTGTTATGAAGGAAAAAAAAAATAAAAGGAGCCGTCTTTACCATGCCTGCATCCTACTGCATGGAACAGCTGGCATCCTGTCCTTGCCTACCCCACACATCACAGCCACTCACACTGAGCCCACAGCCCACTGCGGTGCTCAGGAATCTGCAGTGTCACTCCTCTTCTGCTCGCTCTCTGCAAAGTGAAGTCATAGGGATGGATCAGCCAACCTGACTTCTCACTACCCTGCCCAGAATCCTTTGTGAGCTGAAATGAGTCATCGCTCCAAGAAAAGCTCCAGCCTGTGTGTATCTGTGCAGGCAGGCTCCTTTGTCTGTGCGGTGCAGAGACTCGGGCAGGAATGGATCCCAGGGATGGGGCTGCACAGGGCACATGCTCCTGTCTGGGGGCCCAGGTGTCCTCACATGCATTAGCAGAAAGTCATATTTTTTAATCATCAAAACAGTAAAAAGGGCACATACCTCCAGATGCTTGAAGAAAGAACACACACATTAAATTGATCTGGCGTCACATACTCACCAGTCCGTAATCACAGATCTGACACATTTTCCTAAATGTTTTTAGGGCTGACTTTTCATTGAGATGCAGGCTGCCTCCCTCCTGTGTAACAGGCGGTTCTACAGTACACTGGAGCAAAGTGGAGCTGCAGTGAGCTATTTGTCATGAATTCCAGTTGCCCTGCAAGTCTCTGCAAGCCCAGGTCTCCTCATTCCTTACATCCCTGTCGGGCTTGCAGCCTGGGGAGCCAGCGCCGCTTGCCTCGCCTCGCCAGCCAGGCAGCTCTGCCGCTGCTGATAAAGGCAGCGCTGGGAATGAGGTCACTGTGTCAGGCACGCGCTCTCAGCATGAGCTTCTCTTGAGCTTACAACACAACTGGTAGAAGTCATAGGCTTTTTATGTCGCTGCTTCATCTGCTTGAAAAAAATTTCTGTGCCTCAGATCACTAAGGCAAAAAAAATCAATTTTGTGTCTGCATAAAATGTCCTCTTCACTGCACCTTTTGTACCACACTCATTAATAACACACATTGAATAACTGATATATGTGTACATATTGTGTACACACACAGGACCTTACTTCGACAGGAGCACAGACAAACCACTTGTTTTTTATGTACAACACAACAAATAACACATAAATATCTCAAGAGGAAAAAAGGTGGAGGTTGAGAGAAAGAACAGAATCATAGGAGTATCAGTCATCACATAAAAACCAGTGAAAAATGGAGTCATGGTAGAAAAAAATAATTAAGAATGGGAAAATTAAGAAAGAAAGAAATTTCATTGTTAGTGATAATACCGGTCAAACTCTGTCACACTCCACCCTGCACATCTCAGCTCATGAACCAGAAGCCACAAGTTATGCTACACTCTCAACAGAAGTAGATTTGTGTAGATGACGTTTGTACAGCAAATCAAACCACATCCTCTTGACTCCCGCAGGGAAGCTGCAGTGAGGACCAAGAGAAGACACAACAGAAGCCCTCGGGAAGGCTTTCCTAAACTTCTGAGGTGGAAGGGTTTCCATGTGGGTCCCCAGCACCAGAACCAGACCCTTCCTTAACTCCTGTGATTCAGCCTGTCCTCACGCACCTCACCCAAGGGCTCAGGTCCCGTCGCAAGCCAGCCGCACTTCCTGGTGAGTGTACAGCAGCCTGTCCTGTCACCCCACAAATGGTTCTGCCTGTAACAAACTGGAAAATGTATAAGCTACTACTCTTTGTCTGCTGACTAACCTGGTAGCCCCAGGCATCTGCTCTCATACACCAGATCATCTCTTCTCTAGTTGCCTATAGTCTGGGAACCCTAATGAGCATATAGACTATGTACAATATTTATCCACTGGCTGATTAATATACTTGATTTGAATGTTATCCAATAAAATCTCTTCAGCACAGCCTACCATCCTATGCTTTTCAAATTCTTTCCCTTCATGAGTTCACACTTTACTGACTGGCCTATCCATTTCCTCCCACAGTGCTGTGGACTCCAAGTGTGCGCTGTGTGATATTATCCCTTTCCTTGTTCTGGACTCTATAACCACGTGGTCTAAGATTGCTGGCTTTTGGCTATTGCATCTCACTGTTAACTCTTTTCTAGCACAATAAAGCCAGGTTCCCTTTAAGCATTTTTCAAAAACCTTGTCAATTAGATTTTATCAAAAAAAGGTTTTGTTTTGATTTTGCCTTCAAATTTCCTGTTGTGCCCAAAATCTAATGGCCCACATAGAATTTCTAGTCCATACCAGGGGTTTCTACCCAAACAACTGAGAGTTTAAGAATTGTCTCTGAGTTTGGCATGCTCCAGTTAGGCAAAGTCTTACCACCTCAGAAGCACCTGTATCTGAAGAATTCATTCATGTTTTTATAAACTGAAAATTAAGATCTAAACAAGGTATCATTAACCCTAGGAATTTAAGACCCAGGCCAGGTCTAAGACTGTTGACATACATCTGTTGACAGTAAAAGACTCAAATTTCTTCCACTATATAAAAAATTAAATGAGATAAAGAAAAATGATACTAGAAAATCAAAGTAAAGGAATAGAAAATTACAAAAATGGATTCAAACTTTCTACTACCCAAATATGTTTGTTTGCATCTCTATATGAACCTATTATGTTCATATACAGAAACATCTTACTGTTAGTCACACCCAACAAGTAGATATTGGTATGACTCTCATTTTTAAAAATGAGCAATCAGAAGGATCTGAACTCAGGAAACCTGACTCCAGAATCAGTGCCTTTAGTCATTATACATAAGGCTTCTTTATTATAAAATAACCACTGGAAACTAAAACATTAAGAAACTTATATTCAATTTTTAAATCTACATTGAAGCTAGTTGCTCACTTGATAAATCAGGCCCATTAGGTTAAGATCACAAGTACCCTCAAGTAGCAAGTGCTTTTGCCTTTGCCAAGTTCTAGGAGCTTTGACTGCCCTCCATCCTCAGCCAGCAGAGTTTTACCCAGTGATCACACAAAATGCATGTAGGACCAGTCAAAACCGTAAACACAAGCTTCACATACCACCCTACTAATAGTAGCCTGGGCTTTAAGGTGGACACCACTTAGCTTCAACTCAGATATACAAGCAAGAAAGGTGCTCTGTGGTTTGAGACACCAGTGTTTGGTAGAGAGGGAAGGTTAAAATCAACTCCAGCCTTAATTAGTAGTCCTCCTCTTGTTGTTGCCGCCTGCTTCTTTTAATAACAGCTTCAACATTACAGTGAAGATTTGCAAACATCGTAGAGAGTATCCCACAGGTGATTTGCTCAGTTGATGAGGTGTGGGCAGAGGGTGTGCTTGGCACTCGACTGGTTCCTTGATAGAAGATTAAATAGTAGTAACACTTAGTGAATCATGTAGAATCTTAATAAACGCTTGGATGACAAATGGTCTAACACAGTCTGAGAGCTGCTGCACTTGATACAGCAGAAGCAATAAATACTCTTCAATCAATTAAAAATATTTATTGAGAGCCTAAGTGAAATGTCCTATAGCAACTTGGGAAATTTTTAATATGCATAAGAGAGTACATAAAATACAGGTACATACCATTGGTACACAAACATTTTCATGCAGAAATGACATGGCTTCTCTCTCTACTTGCATGAAGATTAAAATGCATCCAATGAGATAAGATACTCACACTTCACAAGTGCAACGAATACAAGGCATTGTCTGTCATGGGGAGGAACAGGTAAAGGTGCTCCCGAAAATTCAGGAGACAAGAACCTGGGTTGGAGCAGACAGGAAAAGCTTCAAGGGAAGCACAAACTTGTCCTAGACTCTGAACAGGTGGAAGAAAAGAGAGCAGACATTCCACATGTTAGACCATCAGCTTGGTGGCCTGGGGGATCTCTGTGTGCTCTGCACTGACAGGTGTGTTCCTGAGAAGGGACTGGCCAGGAGGAGGCACTGAATAAAGAGGCGCTGAAACAAAGAATGGATGTCCTGGAGAGAAGCAGCTTCCCTTATCCATGGAAGAGGGCTGGAGGGTTACAGCGCTGCCTGGGTCTAAGAGTACACATGGGAAGGAAGAAAAAGGAAGTAAGAGAAGAGGACCAAGATTGGGTGAAGAAGTCTTTAATGGACAAGAAAAAGAACCACTTTACATTTGCAATGAATTTCACTTGGCATTTGTTACAGCCATTAATAATTCTAAGTTTACACTTACAAACCTCACCTTCTTCTAAAGCAGTCACTGACTGTTGGCTAGAAGGAGGGCCTTTTGACAGTAAGGGCAGATGTCGCTTCTCAAGAGGCTTCTCCATCTCCCGTTACCACTCAGAAGTCTGATGCCAGACTTGAATACAGACTCCCTCCCCTTTGCAAGACTGTACCCACAGGGGAAAAAGCATCCTAGTCTGTAATGACACAATACCCTAATTTAATCAACAAACATTTCTTCACCTCATACATAAGATGTTTGTTGTTGAGGTCAGCATAAAGATGAGTGAGACACAGCTCCTGCATTCACAGCTGAGTATAAACTTCTGACTCACTGGAGCCAATAAGGAAATGAGAACAAGGGGAGATAGTTGCTTCTGATAGGAGGAGGAGTCACCAAGGAAGCGCAATGGTGGGAACTGGGATGTGCTTCAGGAAGGAAGAAGAATATGAGGCAGGCTGTGCAGGATGGGTACTTAAAAACAAAGAGGAAAAGGCTGGAGTGTACTTCCAGGAAGCACACCAGCATGGACAGAGACAGTGTGGTTAGACAGGGCAAGATGTTTTGGAGCCTGGCTGGTGGTCTGCCTAGCTGGGCTAGGATGGAGGGATGTATATGAAGGACATTGGCCATGAGAAAGCCTAATATGCCGGAATAAGCTTCTGAAGGATGTTAAATTGTCAGAGAAATGCACTAGAGGATCTTAAAGAAAGTGGTATGACTGACGCTGAACATTTAGGTTATTTTGGCAACAGGTTATCGGATACATCCAAACAGAGAAGATAATTATTGAGACAAGGCATGCACTATTATAGGAACTGAATGAGATGCAGAGTTCTTAATCAGGGAAGACAGAAGCAGAGGATTTAAGAGATTATTTTCTATTTTATGAAAGTAGGCAAAATTTCCAGTGTGAACATTAGAGTACTATCAAGAATACATTTCTAAGTGTATCACATCCATCTAACACCACTGTCTCAGAATCTATCCATGGACTGTGCCACAGTAGCCTGACATTTAGTGTAGTGCTCAGATAGCATAGTAGTTTGAACTGAGAAGTTGAGAGACAGAGAGAGACAGAGAGAAAGAGAGAGAGAGCGAGTGAGTGAGAGAGAGAGAGAGAGAGAGAGATCCTCTAAGACAGAGGGTACCAATAACAGATCAATTTTTCAAAAAAAGCTGATATAAAGACACAAATTAAAAATCTGATAAAAGCTGTTTCAAAACACAAGGTTCCAAAATATCCAGAGCCTTTATAAGGCAGGATTTATTGAGTTTGGTTCATTTTTAGTAATGAGGTAAGAAACACATCAATTAAAGTTGGATTAGATACAAGACATTATAGGTGAGGAAGTTAAATATTTAAAGAGCAATTCTTGCTATTCCTCCAAGTATTAGAAGGCACTGATAAAAACTTGAAGAACATGTTTCTCTGCCACATACTACCATTCTCAGAAGTCCTTCAATCAGATCAGCTCTCATGAGATTAAGAACATAGAACAAAGGCACTTGAGGGCTTGGAGATACTGAAAGTATTTAGTACATTATCACTGGACAAAAGATAACCCTGGAGTCCCAAAGACAGCAGTGACTCACTCCTGGTGACAGCATGAAGCCAGACTTGGGTCTCTTGATTTTCAGTGCAGATGCCTCCCTCACTCCATAAACACGGGCAAAATTTGTTAAAGAAAACTGATCCCCATGGCTTCTCCAGATGTGCTCTGGATACGAATTGTAAAATGGGCATCTGAAATGAACAGACACTTTTCAGAAGAAGAAGTAAGAGCAGTTGAGAAGTATATGAAGAAACGCTCCACATCATTGGTCATTTGCAAGATGCAGATGAACACAACACTGAGATTTCATCTCACTGCACAAAGAATGGCTGCTGTTTCAGAATTAGCCAGCAACAAATGTTAGCGAGACTGCCAAGAAAAAGGAACCCTTCTCCATTGTTGGTGGGAGTGTAGAGTTGTACAACCTTTAAGGAAATCAACGTGGAAATTCTTCAAAAAGCTAGGACTGGAGCTCTCATTTGACTCGGCCATTCCTCTAGTAGGCATGTACACAGAATTAAAAGATTCATATCACAGCGACATATGTGCACCCATGTTTATAGCAGCTCAGTTTGTGATTGCTAAATCTTGGAAACAACCAAAATAACTATCAACTGGAGACTGGATAAAGAAGATGTGATTCTTTTATAGAATGGAGTATTATTCTGCCATAAAAAATAAGATTGAGTCATTCATACTCAAATGGATGTACCTTCAGGACATCCTCATATGTGAAATAAATAAGTCTCAGATGTGTAAATATTGTACCTTTTCTCTGATATGAAAAAATGAAGATGTAAATGAGTTCTAGAATATATGATAGATAATGAGAAATAGAAAATATTACAATGGTAAAGGAAGGTAGGGGTAAGTAATGAGGGAAAATAACATGATGGTAAAAAAGAAAACAAAGCTTATGTATGTAGAGGGTAGGGGTTGTAGGGTGCGTGGGGGAATGGGAAAAAATGAGAATCAAGTCATGTCATATACTGGTACAAACTCTCAATGTTGATTGTGATGATGATGTGTATATATAATGTACCAATAAAGATTTGAATGAAAAAAAGAATTATAAAGTAAGTAGGCAGACAATGCGTTTTCCATGCTATGGTAATGGTGGAAGATATTTCTTCTGCCCTCAATTCTTCTAACCAATGGCCAAAGATGACAAGAAAAGAAAGATGAAAATCAAATGAAAAGACAAGAGAATCTATATAGTTTTGGCAAAAAGGACAAATTCTAAAATTGTTTAAATATTAAATTGCAAGAAAGCAATGAGCAAGCATGAACATGTAAAAGGCCACCCTTCTCCACATCATATGATCACAACAGCTTTTGGATATATAGACTATTAATTTCCACTGTACCAGTTAGACACATTTGAGTCCACCTCCGATGCTTCCTCCTAGTGTTTTAACCACAGTGAGGAGGGACGGTATGCCTAAAGAAGCTGGCAAAATGTAGAGCGACACATAAAATTCCACTTTGGAGTCTCCTGAAATTCACCAAGCTCTACAGTCTCCTCTCTACTACACATTTGCTTGTCTTAATAGCAAAGAAGGCTTTAACTTTGTTTACATTAAACACCATTCAGCTTTATTTTCCAAAATCTACAGGTGAGTTGACCTTTGGGAGCCTAGAACAGAACGTAAAGAAACATTGGCCAAATGTATCCATCATAAAGGTGAACAGTGAACATGGCTTATATGGGTTGAATTCATACTACTTACAGCCCCAGTAGAAAGAAAAAGCCACATGCAGCACAGGCCTCAGTAGGCCTGAAGGAGCCTTCACTGTGTTGATTTTCTGGCATCATAGGAGAGCCTGGCACTGACTCCCAACCTCTGCTGTTTCCTTTTTTTTTTTTTGAGACAGGGTCTCACTTTGTGGTTCAGGCTGGCCCTGAGCTCAGCCTCCAACTCACATCACAGCAATCCTCCTGCCTCTGCCTCCCTAGTGCTGGGATTACAGGCATGAGCCACCACGCCCGGCACTGTGGTATGTGGTACTGGTTGCTGCTATGCGTGAGTCTCCACACCCAGTACTGTATGTGGTTAACTGGGGATCGAACCCGGGTCCTTGCGCTTGCAAGGCAGGCACTGGAACCACTGAGCTAAATCCCTGGTCCTCTGCTGTTTCTTTTCCTGCTTTGCAGCACTAAATAGCCAACACCTTTAAAAAAAAAACAAACTAATAATAATCAGAAAAAGTACTTCCCTCTTATCTGTGTGTACCTTTTTAAGTTTCAGTTAACCATGTTCAACCACAACCTGAAAATATTAAGTGGAAAGTTCCTGAAATAAACAATTCATGAATGTTCCACTGCACATTAGTATGTGTAATGTGATGATAGCTCACACTGTCTCACTCCATTCTGCTCAGAATGGTCATCAGCTCTTTGTCCAGTGTATCCCTCTGTACACACTACCTTCCCATTAATCTCTGTTATCAGAGAGTAGTATTCTCTCTCCCTGAGTGTCAGGTGTGACAGTTTTGTGTTCTAGTAACCTTTATCTCTCTTAATAATGGCACCAAAGAACAAGAACAACAATAGTAATACTGACAATTCTGATGTGCCACCAAGAAGCTATGAAATCTTTTCTTAAACATAGAAGAAACATTTTAAGGTGGAGGAGTTGCCAGTAATTTAATGAATATAATATGTAGCTCAGCACACTTAGGATTGTATCTAACAAAAACTTAGGCACAGCAAAGGAAACAACAGAGTGAATAGCCCATGTGGAAAAGTTGTTGTCACCTATTATTCAGACCAAGGATTAGAAAAACTTAACACCAAAAGAGCAGTACAAATGGCCAATAATTATATGAAAGAAATTTTCAACACTCTTATCCATTGGAGAAATGTAAATAAAAAATACATGCAGATTCCATTCATTCCAGTCTGTGTGACTCTCATCAAGAATACAAAAAACAATAAATGCTGGAAAAATAAACCTTTATACCCCGCTGGTAGGAATATAAATTAATACAGCCATTATGAAGTTTCCTCAAAAAACTAAAACTAGAACTACCATATGAAGTAGCTGTACCACTTCTCAGTAGAAACCTGAAGGAATCAAAGTTGGTACACTACAGAGATACTTGCATACCAACATCTATTGTGTCACTAAGCAGCCCAACTCTTCGAATCAGTTTAGATGTTCATCAATAAGTGAAGGGTGTTACAGTTTGTGTTTCAATGTTCCCCAAAGCCTCATGCAGATGATGCAGGGCTTCCTTTTCCAGAGGTGGCTGAATCTGGAGTGTGTGATGCTGGGGTTAAAGGCTTGTGATCACTACACTGCACTGGAGTGATTGGTTGGGAACTGTCCTAATCCTGGTGGTTTGGATGGGATACAAGGGGCAGGAAGGACCTCTTAAGGTCATTTGTTACTTCAGCTGCCTTACACATGTCAAGGTGTTTCTCCTCTTCAATGCCTGTTTGCCATCCCTGTCTTGGAAATAGGCAATTGTTGACTGGATCCTCTACAAATTGTAAACCAAATAAAGTATTTCCCTCCTTTGCTTTGGATGTTGAGTATTTTGTCTTAGCAATGAAAGAAAAGTAACTAACAAATACATAAAGAAAATGT
>PVIR01012788.1:0-43672 GCA_004026965.1 Petromus typicus | reverse complement strand
ACAAATACAATTGAAGTTTATGATCGAGAAATACAGCTTCACTGTTCTCCCCTTATCATCTCTGTTTCTTTATTTTCTGCCATAAAAGCATTGTCTTATCTTCCTCCCTACACCTTCGTATACTTAGTTGACTGTTGTCCCCAGAGAAGATTTTCTGAAAAGAAAATAAGTTCGAATGTCTAAATGTTTTAAAGGTGCCAACCCTGGCCTCGGGGTCTGAGCTGTCCGCAGTGGGAGGACTATCGCTTTGTCTACAGAAGGTTTCTGCTCACGAGGGCAGCAAGGGTGGTGGTGTGTTGGGGTCCCTGCTGCTGTTCGGTGCCCCCAGCCTTCCTTGCTGTCTCTCTGGGAGTGACTGATTTTCTCCCTCTTTGGTAATGTATTCTTCTATCTTGAATCCAAGATGTACCCCCAAATCCTCATGGTTTGGGGCTGAAGCACTGAATGATTGATGAAGGACCTGACTGGATCCGTGATGGCGTCCATCAGCAGGTTCCGAGCTCCGGGGCCTGTTGGGAGGTGCTGAGCTGGGCAGGAGCCGCAGCCCACGGCTCTGAAGGGCTCGTCGTCTCCCTGGCACTGCCCTCTCTCTGCTCTCCAGCTCTGTGAAGAGAACAGCTTTTCTGCCATAGCACTTCTGCCATGGAATGAGCCAAATATGGACTAAAGCCTCAGAAACCATGATTCAAAATAAATCTTTCCACCTTTAAGTTGTATATCTTACGCACTTGTCACAGGGACAAAAAACTGCCTAATGCACCTTCTCTGGACTCTCTCTCTCTCTCCCCCTCTCTGTCTTTCTTTCTCTGTCTCTGTCTCTCTTATTTGCTTTTTCTGTATCTTCCCCTTTCTACCTCCCAGAGAGAGCTACATATAAATTTTCATTTTAGAAAACAATGCAGTGTTTGATATTTATCTTTCAAACCAGAGAAAAAAAAACCATGAACTCACATAAATAATAATACACTTCTGAAGATTAAGCTCTTGGCTTAGAGACTGTAGGAAGCTATGTTGACTGGGACCTGCGTGTCAGGTCTCTGAGGACATGGCTTCCTGCTCTGTCCTGGACCTGGTGCCCAGGAATCCCACTGCCTCGATTTTGGCAAGAAACGGCACAAGCCCCACCTCTCTGAGCTCATGCAGAAACCACATCCTTCATGCCCTGCATGCTTCACATGCAGTTTCCAGGCTCAGCTTCCCAGTGATGCCAGTTCTGTCAAAGAACTCTCATTGTGGGTGGAGACTCCCACGGAAGCCTGAATCAGTGTCAGCTGCCCTCTCCCAGGACAGGAATTCAAACAACACTGGTAACGCTGGAGCAGTGGCCTTGACACCAAGGAACTGCTTGGCATAACCCCAACTGTATTGCACAATTGACTCTTTGAAACTGATTTCTCCTTACCACTCACAAAATTTGGTTTTAAAGAATATCACATATGCACACTATAGACAAAAGCCATAACCACTCACAATAGATGATAACTCTCCATACAAAAAAGGAAGAATGGAGTGATGGAATACTCAGGCAGCCCAGCTTGCTGTGAAAGTCTGCCACAGGCCAAGGCCGGCATCCCACGTCTCCCTGGGAGCCAAGCGAAATGTGACAGTGCTGAAGACAGATGTACTACCTCAAGTTCTCCAGACGGACAGAGCCAACAGAAGCCATGCACACACGTGAGCAGGGATCTACCAGGTGGGCCAAAAGCATCAGATGCAGAGCATCCGCAGGCCATCTGCCCTCTGGAGAGCTAGAGGGGGCAGGAGAAGCTCAGCCTAAGAAGACGGAAGCTTCAGAACAAGAGGAATCAAAGCCACAGCGCAGGCCAAGGTCAAAGGCCTGCAAGCTCACTGGAGAGTCACTGGTGTGTATCCGACTGGAAGCTGAAAAAACTGTAAACTGATCCAAAGATGCACCTGCTCGTGCAGACAGGAGCTCTTCAAAGATGTGAGCCAATTCCTCTTCTTTCCCCGGATTCCATCCATGGTACAAGCCTATTGGCTGAAGCCATCCACAGCTGAGATAGATTTGGGCCCCTCATTTAGTGGCCTACATGCCAATCATCCATAGAAACACCCCACAGGCACAGCCAGAACTGTGCTCTGCTAATCTGCTAGCAAATCTGCTTAACCCCGTTGAGTTGACAAACCATGATTAATTGTCTATGTGGGATGGAACTGAAATGAAGCTTTCTCCTGAACTCTCAGAAGACTTGAAAAGAATTGAGGAGCTTCCCTCTCTCCTTCAGCGTGGCACTGCCAGCTGGCTCCTCTGCTCACCGCCTGGGTGTTGTGGAACACTGAAATTGTAATGGCTTTCTGGTAGTAATTGATAACACACAAGCACACACCAAGGCAGACGAGTGCAAACGCGGCTATGGCAGCATTTGAAAAATGGATCAGGTGCTACTTCACACTGAAGAATGAAGGACAAAAATATGATCGCCTCACTGGGTAAAGAAAAGCATCTGAGAAAGTTAAGCACCCTTTCAGGATACAAACATTCAAAGCTCGAAGAATAGAAGGAAACTACCTCCGTGTGGTAAATCCGTGTACAAAACCCAAGGCAGACTTCTCACCCAGGGCGGAAGGCTGCAAGATTTCCCTCCCATTTCAGGAACAGGACAATAGATTGATTGCTTCATTTCATTTCACCACTTCTATTCAACACAGAACTGAAAGTCCTAGCTCTTTTCTTGGAAAAAAGAGGAAACAAAGGAAAAATTATAAAAGAGGAGGTAAAATAGTGTCTGTTCACAGATATGTTCTTATGTGTAGGAAATCCTAACGATTTCAGCTCCAAACTCTTTGAAGTAATAAATGAAGTCAGCAAAACATCAAGATACAAAGTCAACACACAGAAATCTGTTGCGTTTCTACACCCTAACAAGAAGCACTTGAAGAAGAAAACTACAAAGAGCAATTCCATTTACAGTAGTATTAAATAGAATAAAATACGTAGGAATTAACTGCAGCAGAGATGAAAGACTGGGACAGTGAAAGCCATAAAACACTGCTGAGAGCTTTTCTTGTTATGATAAAGTACTTATAAACTTTCCGTCTTAACCACCGCAAGAGCGCAGCTCGGTTGTGTTAAACACAGCTCCATTGTTGTCCGTCCGATTCCCAGAACTCTTTCTTCCTCCCCCTTGGCTCCTCCTTCTGCGGTCCTCGCTCCTTTTGTACTGACCAGTCCCCTTCAGCTACCGTCAGGCCCAGGGATCAGTGGACAGGGAAGACCCGTGAATGGAAATCCTTCGGTGGAAGGGGATGTGGTCACTGCCCCATTTGACATCTGGTGGCTCCGTATCCTCTGCTATTCAGGCCCCACAGGTCCTGTTACCGTGTCACACATTCTGTGTCCCCAGATGAGTGCTCCGTCTCCTCTGCACATGTCGTATTCAGGGCCGCCTCCTCAGACAGGTGCTCTTGTCACCTCATGGAAGTAACCTGTGACATCACTGCCTCGATGTTGCCTTATCAGTGACAGCCCTCACCTTCCCTTTGTGACCGTGAGCAGGGGCTGATGATGTGCCCCTTGGTTAGATCTCCACAGATGCCGTTAAACAAATATAGGTGCTCCATCACCCTGATGGCGAATCAGAGGCTCCGCTCAGAGTGGGGTCCAGCTTTGTCCGCAGCGCAGACACAAGTCCCACTGCACAGCTGCGGGAGCCACAGTAGCGCAAAGTATAACCCTCTTTGTGGTGAAAGCCGCGCCTTCCCTCCCCCAGTTGAGTGGCTGTTCTGGCTCGCCTCACCAGAAAGTAACTGCTGGGCATCTCCCTCGGAAGGGAGGCCTCCCCATCACCCCACTCTCTGGTGACAGTCTCAGAGAGCCTGACCTCCACTCTCAGGGTCCCCAGGTAGAAATTCCTGTGGACCCCGGGTTCGCAGGACACCTGCCCACCCTGGACAGCCCTGGGCTCGTGCTCAGGATAAACTCTCCAAAAGCACGTAAGAGAGCACCAGGTCAACCACATTGATTCAGGTCCACAGCAAATGTTTGTAGACACTGGAGCTGAGGGAGAAACTGACATTTGTGATCACTCTAAGGTTTTTCTTTGTAGAGCAAAACATAAGATCAAGACAGCAAGAGAAGCAGGTTCACAGGAAATCAATTGATGGGCTTCATAAATTAATTGCTGATCTGGGCTGCACTCGGTATCCCAGGATGCCCTCAGCAGACACTTGGAGTCTGTGTAGAAATCCGGGCCCGCGCCCTGTCCTTGGGGCTCCCGCGCCTGGCTGGCTTTGCTTTCTCTAGACCTGGTTTAATGATTCATTTCAACTCCCAGCAGGCGGCCGCTGCTCCCTATACTAGGAAAGCAACACACAGGGCCTGGAGAGAGAGATGTCTGTGTACTGCTACCATCTATCGTGGTGCAAACAAGAGAATAGTCTCATTATTAACCTTCCTCGGGGTGTGCAGGAAACCACCGAGATGACTGGGCTGGACCTTCGGGGCGCGATTAATAAAATCAGATTCTGGCTCATTCATGTCATTTTTCCATAAAGTCCGCCGGAAGGAGTCTAGTGGCCCCCAATGATCAAATTATCTGATCTTGGGCTTTGCGGCTGTAGAAAATGCCCGTCTCCTCTGTCAGTTCCTTTTGATCTAGAGAATGGTACCTTAGGAAAACCAGTCAGAAAAACAAAGAAACCCACGGCCGCCAGTGGAAACGTGAAGACACAAGGCGGGCGGTGCACACGCCAGCCCGAGGCGCCAGGCTCTCCTCCGTACGTAAAACCCTCACCACCTGGGAGGTACCAACACTGCAGTGAAGAACGAGGATGAAAGTGGAGTCGTCTCTGTGATCCTTTCGTCCTTCTGAGTATAAAATTCTCCTCTCGGTCAAGAGGAAAATAATCAGACATTGTCTCCAGAGACGAGAGCCCCAAGCTGGTTCTCACGAGGCAGCTGTTGGTCCTTAAGCAGGTTCCCTCCATTGTTCTGAGTTCTTGTTATTACGTGTGGAGCAGCCTGTGACTTTGAAGGCAGGGTCCCAACATATACTCATTATTATCTAACTTAGGATGGAGATGTGTTCGTGAATGAAAAAATTGCTTCCATTTTCAGAGAAACTATCCTAATAATTAAAATATTAATAAGAAAATCACCACTTCTCTCCTGACCCTACGATGTTCCTTTCCAGTCAACTTTACAAAATAGCACCAAAGATTCCTAAAATTTATTCCAGAAAAATGGTTTAGAGTCTCAGGGTAGTCTGGAGGCTGCCTGTGTCCTAAGAAGCGACCTTGCTGGTTTCAACAGCCTTTCCCATTTTAATGTTCGTCTGTGATTTATAATGCATAGGTCTGTTTGGGAATGTGACACCTGGTCTATAGTGAAGTTTTAGAAAGAATCTCTTCCTGTCGATAATGATTGTTGGCTTCAATTTAACCACACTTAAATCTGAGACCTTATTCTGGATGGTAATGGGTCATCAATTGGAAAGACAGAAGACAAAGGGTAATTAATGTACAATCTTCTCTCTCTCTCCCTCCGTCATCTCTCCCTCTGCCCAAAGGGCAGATAAAGGATTCAAACCCACTCCAATTTTCTGAACAGAAACCATCTTATTCCTCTATGATGCCGAGGCTTTTCATTTATTCATGATCAAACATCAGGTGAGGGACTCCCTCTCCCAAACAATTGCTTGTTTGCAAGAGTTGCAAGAAATCCAACGCACACCCCTGGGTGCTCCCTTTCCATAGCGAGCAGCAAAGAAAGGGGGAGAAGAAAGAGGCACGAACTTGCTGCAATATTTATGTTGCTGGAAATCACTGGAGACTCCTGGCCGCCCTGGGAGGTGACCCATCTTCTCCCAGGAACAGGAAGGCAATAAGGGGCTTCTGAGAAGAGGGACTGTGTGTGGCGCACACCACCCGCTGGGACCGTGGTAGGAAGGGTCTCCTTTCCCATTTCTGCTTAAGCAATGGATCCCCTACTGCTGCTGCTTCCCTCCTGCCTGAAGCTTTAGCATTGAAAATTCTGCTTACTGTTGGATTTCAGAAGAACAGAGAAAATCTGAGCATCTCTCTGGCTTTCCTTGTGTACTTTGCAATTTTGCAAGATATAAAACAATGCACGCAAAATCCTTATAACTATAATTTCCATTTTCCAGGGGAACAAAAACAAACGAACTACACAATCTCACACGAGCCTATCTGTATCTTTCTTTTTAACACATTTACACAAAATGCCTGCCCTGCTCCGCCTTTTCTGGCTAATCTGTAGGAAGTCATTTTTCATGTTCCCCTATTGTATCAACCTGCTCTTTATTATTTTTAGAGCACCCTTGTGGAAGTTTCCGCGTTTCAAGGAACTGTCATTCCCGAGCGCTGTCTGCAGTCTACCCGGGGCCAGCAGGGAGGATGCCTGAGTGTCTGTGTTTGCAGAAGTGGCTCCCGTCCGGAGTTGTGTGTCCTGAGCTGGGAGTCTCAGCGCATGCTCAGAGAGTGAGGCCACTGCCTGACTCCACTAGCCGGGCGCTTTCGCTCCTGCCGTCCCTTCCCCTTTCCATTCACTTCTCATTTCTTCTACAAACCTCCAGGGAGCTTCTGCTCTATGTCTGACGCAGAGTTGGGCCCCGGCATGCAAGAGAGACGGAATGTGAGTCCTGCTTTCCTGAAAGACTGGGGAAGACAGATCTGGAATCCGGAAGTGGGACACAGAGCAGCCCTCACAGCAGCCGCCGCCTCATAGCGCTTCCTCCTGCCTGGTCAGTTGCAGAACTTCGTCTGCATGACTCAGCTGGTTCCACATGAGCTCCAGAGACCGACATCCTTCCCTGTACAGAAGCAGAAAGCTGAGCGCCTGGGTGGCGGAAGGCTCCCCTCACTCCCCCACCCCTGCCCTGAGGGCCACGCACCGAAGTCTTATACTTTGTTCACCTTACGTGAGAGCCGAGGCCCTGACCTGGGCTGCTCTCTGTTGGGTGCTGGGTGCAGCAGAGCGGAGGTGAAGAGGCAGGGGTTTCACTCTGTCCTGGCTTATGCTTTGACTTCCACTAGCCATGTTCCTTTATCTTGTCTAGTGTTTGCTAATTAAAAAGATAATTATGAAGAACCAGTGAAGACACCAGGCATAAAGAGGACACAGATGTCAAGGTGCCCAAGTGTGGAACTCTGTGTGACACCTGCAAAGAGAAAAGACACCAGGGTGTCCAGAAACACAACCGTTAAGGCAGCGACACAGCGTCGCATCACATTGCTGAATTTCTGTCCTGTTATAATGAATCATTTGCAGGATCATCTAGGAAAAGCCCAATTTGGTGATTTCACCACATGATTCTCAACCAAAATGAGACTGTTTCTCATGACCAGGCACAGGGCAGGTGGGAGAGCAGAGGAGACACCAGGTGCTGCTGTTCATCTCTCAGTACCAGAGAATGCGCCCAACCATAGCACACAGGCCTGAGCTCCAGAAATCACATTCTAGATTTACGTATCTGCGGGCCACACCTCACCCGGACCCTGACCAGTCCACTGCCTGTTAAGAACTGGTCCACACAGCAGGAAATATGGCCGGTAAAAGCTTCGTCTGCTTTTACAGCTGCTACCTGTCTTTTGTATTACGCCTAAGCCCCACCTCCTGTCAGATCAGCTGCAGCATTAGATTCCCACAGGAGTGCAGACTTCAGTATTAAATGAATGTGTAGGACCCAGGCTACAGCTCCTGATGGGAATCGAATGCCTGATGATTGAGGTGGAGCTGAGGCAGTGATGCTAGACCTGGAGAGCGGCTGCAAATACAGATGAACATTATCAGAGAGACTGGACTGCACAGAGACCGTGATAATCAACCGTGTGCAGATTCGTATGAAGCCCAACCAGCAAGTGGCAAGTGACAGTTAAGCTCCACCTAGTGGCATGCTTTAGAATGTCCAATGAGTAGACAGACCTCAGTTGCACAGCTGCATTGGGCAGCAGGTTGTTAGTTTCCACTGGGCCCACCCATTATCTTATTTATCATTTCAATTCATGGCCTCTCTTTGCACTGAACTTTCATCTCAGTCACTCTAGGTTAGCTTCAAGTTACCCCCGGGCAAAATGAGACACACACACACACACACACACACACACACTTCACTGGAGAACTTTGAAAAGGGAACAAGATCCTGGAAACTACTCCCATACCTCACATCTGTGGAAAAATTGTCTTCCACAGAACTAGTCCCTGGTGTCACAAAGGGTGGGGAATGCTGTGAAAGGACATTACTTGTTTATTTTTGCATGGAGATCATTAGATATCATCACAGTATAATAGAACTAAATGTAGGGAATCTACAAACATTGGCCAGACTTGCTAGTTCTTTCCTCATTTGCATAAGATTTCTCCCTTCACCAAACTTGAGATCAAAGCCCCAAATGGGCTACTTGTATCCTCACAATTCAAAGTCTGTAGGTTCAACTGACAGTTGTTGCAATGCCCTCATGAAAAACCACCATCTTCTCCAGCCCCTAAACTCCGGGTCCTTGTCCATCGACCCAGAGCTGAACAGACACAGTTCCCAGAGCACAATTAAAGGAATTGACTGGCTGCTAGCAGAAGGGACCCTGGTATCAGCCAATCTGAAATTAAGCGGGAGATATTTTGTTAAGGCTATGTTTTGTTAAGCAAGCAAAATGTAAAACTTCCCATCTTTAGTGATTGATTAATGACCTTTTACAGGACCCTGCTAAATGGAACAATTGAAGAATGTGGGAGCAATTAAAGCGCTTTTGCAAGCCAGCTCACTTATCAAAATGACTCAGACAGGATTTCAGCTGGTTCATTGCCCCTTCTACCTTAACTGCTGTCAAATGTATCCAACAGCCCCAAGAAGACTATTTTAGGCACATCAGCAAAATGCCACCCTGAACTTTCTGCAGCAATTACGGGCGTAGAGGCCACGTGGAGCTTTGGGCCGAACTCCACAGCCTCAATTCCCACAGCCAGAGGCCCCGCCAGCCCCGTCCTTGGCCTCCGCTGCACCACACCACTTGTTCAGCGTTCTCCAGGTGAGTCTGAGCCCCTGATGTGGCTCTGTGTTGCACTAACGCTTCCCTGAAATAGCAATTGCATTTGTGCACCAGGTAATATAGGGAAACGGAGCCGAAACTACCACAGGGCTTTGGAGAAAGACCAACCCACGCCTTTACTTTCCTTACCTGGATGGGAACAAGCTCCTTTCCTCCAAGGCAGGTCATCCTGCCCCATCCTGCTGATCAGAGAGAGGGGCTCTGCCAAGGGCGAAACTCCTGTGATGGGTGCGGAAGGTCAGTGCCCAGGCAGAGCGATGCCTGACTCCAGGCTCTTCTTGGATGGAAATGTCCTTGTGCTTCCTCATCTCAGCCCTGGCTCCCTCACCTAGACAGAGGAGAAGGAGACCAGACATTCATTCGGACGTATTCGCCTTCAAGGTCTGTGTTTAAAAGCACCTCATCACAAGGACGCCGCCAGATTCTCTCCCATCGGCCTGAGGCAAGCGAGCAAGCTGAGTGCTGACTGCTCGAGATAGCCAGGTTTTTAGTATTTCCAAGTTCGTGGACCACTCGGGAAGGCCGGGATCAGGCTTATGTCAGTATTTATCTTCCCTGCTCACCTGAGTCAGCAGCTACACAGTCCCATCCTTTCTCACCCCAACCTGGGCCCTTCTGTGCTGCAGACTGAGCAGCCAGAGTCATCTGAGCCGATTCTCCACAGGGGACCTTCCTCCAGGCAAAGAGGCCCACCGCTTCCCTCGTCCCTGGGGCCTGCTGACCCGTCCGAGCCCTGGCCCTCTTCGCACTGTTTTCCAAGGCCTGTGAGGGTGGGAACATTAAGAAGGAATCTTGGTTTCCTTGTCGGATAATAGGGACCATGCATCTATGGCCTGCAGGGTAAGAACTAACCAAGATCAAGCTGCCCAGTGCTCTCGCCCAAGGCTGTGCAGTTTCTTTACAACCCGGATGGAAGGAGAATGTGAGTGAGGATTTCCCTGTAAGTGGCAGTTGCAGGGCAATATACCATTTTTACAAGACATATACCCTGCATGTACGAGGGCAGCACTGTGAACTAAAGATAGTTTTATTTGTACTCCACATAAGGTTGAGAAATATCATTATGTTTATCATTAACTTATGAATTTAGAATAAATTGGAAACAAAGAATTCTGAGCAATCCAGCCAACTCACTCGTCCCTCACCCCTCCTCAGGCTGCCTCCGAAAAGCCCGGGTCTCCTAGTTCTTGGGACAAGACCTTCCCACACGGGCCCGAGGGGAGCCCTCGGAGGAAAGCTGGCGCGCAGCCGGCTAGGATTCACTGCTGGCGCCACAGCCTCGTTCGGCACCACCAGCATTTCCATCTGCGCCTCCTTCAGCGGCTCTGTCACACCCAGCAAGCTGCTCTACGTCTCTTCACCAAGTGTCCAGGCGGCGCTGGTCTGTGATGAGGTCTCAGACTTGCTGTTTCCCGGCTTTTCCATCAGCTTTGCCTGGTGTTTTCTCCTGACCAGACAGGAGTCAGGGATGGGGGTGGGGCGGAAGTGGCCCCTCCTCGCCTTAGGTCAGCCATGCGATGTCCAGATTGTTACCAAGAAGCTGGGTCCAGACACCAGGAGGTTCCTGTGCCCTTTGCTTCTGCGTTCTTTATGACTTTGATGAAAAACTTCAGGCAAGATGCGTGGCATCATACAAAGTACAGACAGAGGCTCTGCAAGGCAGCACATTTGCAGAGCAATGGGGAAGAGAGAATACAGCGTCAAGCGAGAAGGTGGGCAAGCACCACATCGCAGTTGTGAGGAATTAAGCCTGAGGTCACATTTATGTGATTAATGGGGCTTTGAGGAATATCATTTCCGTCCTCTGAAGTCATTATTCTTTTTCAAAGAAAATGAGCTGTTTTGACCAACTTCAGAGGGAAGATTCCAATGTGCTCCCTACCGCAGTGACAGCCAGCTTTTCAGCGTTCAAGCGCCCAACCTGCAACCTAAACCCACTACTTGCCCCCAAATGCCAGCACTGCAATCAAGCCTGAGTACCGAGGTTTTAATTTAGAAAAGGCAGCCCACATGTTAACGCTTGTTATTTCAGAAAACAGATAAGTAGCATACCTGCCGCGGATTCGCACCACTCCCCTGGGTGTTTAGTGACTGCCGAGTTTTCTTTTGAACCGTGAGGAGTTTCCCAGCCCCTCACCCATGGTCCAGACTGTGCGCATGCTCGGAGGGACATATTCCCTCGGCTAACGTTGGAACCACAACATGTCTGGATTTTACCTGAAGGTAATAACCAAGAAAATGACGGAGAAAGGCAGAAAAAACCCATCTTTGCTTTGCGTGGGCCCTCAGCCATCTCCAGGGCAGCGCCTAGCTCCCTGCCTGCACCTGCGACCCAGCAGCTGTGCAGGGTTGCCAGCACCCGGAGAAGTGGCTTATGACCGGGTTCTCAGCAGTCACAGTGGCATCTTCACATGAGCGCTCAGCACAGGGATCTGAGGCATTTTCTCCAGAGTCTGGCAAATGGCATTTCACACCGTCAGAAGGGGCTAGGCAGAGAAGGGCCTAGATGGGGGCTTTTACCGAACATGTAAAACGGGACCATTTAAAGCTGTGAGACAGACACCTTGGGGCAGCAGAGAAGCAGGCTGGCGTTGGACTGGGGACTGTAGTTGGCCCAGCTCTGCTGTATCCCTCGGGAAGGAAAGTGAAGCTGTACCCGGAGGGCTTTGCCTCCATCTCCTAAAGGAAAAGTAACACAGAATGCATTTCTTCTGTGCTGCTACCAGGAAAAGTCCTGCATGTCTGTGCTGCATATTTAGTTCTATGATCCACTTGGGGTTAATTTCTACGGAAGTTGGAAGGTTGGTACCCAGGCTCTTTTTGTTTTACAGGAGCACTAGATTCTCCCAGCACCTTTTGCTAAGACTTTCCATCCTGCCATTCTCTTTGGCAACAGATCAGTTGGGGACACTCACTGCTCACGGGAGCTGCTCCCGGGCCTTCGCTCCAATGCTGTCTTCTCCCTGTGGCTTTTTAGGGATGCCCTGCTGTCTGGATCACTAGAACTTCACAGTAAACCCTGCATTTGGGCTCAGCAAACCTTCTGGCTTCATTAGACTGCTCCTTATTGGTCATGTGAGTTCTCAGACCTTCACACAGGGACTTCAAAGTCAGTTTGTCATAGACACAAAATACTTTGCTGAGACCCAGCTTGGGGTCCCAGCGACTCAGTGAGTAGGAAATGGGGGCATGACTAGGGGTTATCCTTTCATCCTGGCACCATCTTGGTGGCGGAAAGGTACGAAGCCTTCTATACTCTCATGACTAATTCTTAGCCTTTTATGACAATACTGGAAGCTTCTGGCACCCACTGATTGACTTTTCAAGGCTAAGCTGTCCGTGCTCTTTAGGACTGAACCAAATGTGAATGCTGTGCTAGTTCCTGCCCGGTGAGCATGCGCCGGAGCCGTGCCGGTGTCTGGCTGCTGCTCGGTGTTCTCTCTACTGCGCACGCGCTGCCCGAGAACAAGCGCTCCTCTTGTGGTGTAGACAGGATCGGCACCACGGTCTCAGCCCCTTTTCTCTCCAGGACTCCCCATCTCCTCTCTGGGCTCCAAGTGGTCCTTGTCACAGTTCTCTGTTACAAATAGTGACCAACCTGGAAGCAGGACTGGGAAGATACAGCAGAGAGAAAAGAAGGAGGAAAAGGAGAAGAGAGAAAGGGGAAGAGCCATGCAAATCCAGGAGGAAGAGGAGAGAGGGAGGAGCAGGAAAGAGAAGAGGGGGAAAGAAAAGCAGGACAAGAGAGGGAAAGGAAGCGGAAATGAGAGAGAACAGAAGCCTTGGAGACTGAGGAGGGCAGGAGGAGGGCAAGCCAAGGGGGACAAGGAGGAAGTGCCAGTGTCCTTCCTGCCTCTGCGGTTTGCCAAGGCGCCTTTTCCTGGCTGTGATCCATGTGATCGGGTTTCGGATGCCACATACGCTGCTGGTTTAGAAAGAAGGGTGTTCCTGCTCTCGGTGCTGGGAAGTAAAACCTAAAACACGTTACAAAGGCTGCTCTTTCCTGCCTCAGCCCGCCCCCCTGAATCAGCTTGTTATCCGTGACTTTTTAGACCCTCACATTGCTGTTATTTATACTTTTTGTGGAATCTTAAATTTAATCACTAGGAGAAGGTGGCTGTCAAGAGTTCACTTAGTAAAGGTCTTCTGTACCTAACTCGGTGTTTCAAGTGTAATAGAGAGTTATTTTAGCACCTCACGATCTACACCATTAATATGTTCGCTACCTACTTCCAGGATTAGAAGTGATAAAGAAAATTCAATAAATGTAATTGGGTGAGAGGTGTATTTTTACTGAAAAGAGTGCTAACCCTCGTTGCTTGGCTTTGCTCATCCACTCTGAGAATACTCACAGCCAGACCATGTCACTCAGGAGGTAGAGAAAGTACTCACCTCAGGGACAGAGACGCTAGAGGTTGGTCACTAGTCATCCATCCAGCCCTCCATATGCTAAGGGAGGAGGCAAATTAACATGCAAGTCATAGCTGATGCACTGCCAAAGTATAACTGGATTTAAATGTCGTTTCAAAGTGATAAAATTGCCCTGAGGAGATGTAAAAATTAATGCCATAAAAAAATATGATAAATCAGTGAAGGTAAAAAAGGCTGTTGGTTCTGGAACTAGAAAAACAGACGCTTTAAACCTGCAATTTACAAATTCTTCAGTGTTAGCAATGGGTCAGTTATTGAGAAATGAATATACATGCATACAAAAATACACACATGCAAGAAACATGTATGCACACACATGTACAGGCATGTTTTCACATGGGTACACGTGTGAGCATGTGTGTGCACATAGGCTCTGGTCTGAGAACGTGCAAAAAGCTTATAAAATCCATTCAATAGAAATCATGTCTAAATAAAATGTTAATAAAAAGCAGAATGTCATCTATTCTGCAACTAATTAAGCCACTCAGATAATAAAAAGCAGTTAACTAACTGAGGCAAATAAGCTCAAGATGAACAAAGGATTCTAACCACCTCCCCCAAGGTGAGCACGTGTCGAAGCCACCGCTGGAGAGATGCTCGTCACAGAGATCAGCCCCCGGCAAATTTTTAAATGAATTGAACATTTGAAGGCTCGGCAGCCTTCGTAAATCAACATCCCAGGGAAAACCAGCAAGCCTAGTGGTCTGAGGTCTGGTCACTGGGGCATCTAACCAATTTTAGGAAACCAGAAAAATACAGACACAACAGACATGTCCCATGTGCACTGTAAAATTCATTCTATAATGGATATCAAAAATAAGTTTCCAGTTTATTAAAAAATTTTTTTTTCTGAGAATTTAAGCCTATATGTACCAAATTGTACTTCTTTAAATAAAGCTCAGAATGACTGGAGGGGTCCTAAGAAAATAGATGCTGTTGTATGAGACAGCTCCACGCCCGCGCCAGGTGTTGTAAGACTTTGGGGAGGAAAGCTCTCTTTGCATGACTCTGAGGTCCAGCTAACAAGCCACCACAGGTCTGATGAGAGCCAGGAAGCGGCTGTGAGTCGGAATCCACAGAAAGTTGGGTTAGCTCTCCACTTTTAACTCTCCAACCTTGTAAAGCCTTTTATTGAAGCGGCTCAAAAAGAGAGAAGTGATCTAATTCTCAATCATTGCCTTCACTCAAACAATTCATTGTTCCGGTCACAAAAAAAGTACCTATTAAGTTTCTAGTACAAAGAATTCAATAACAATACAAGGTCACCCAGCTGATACGTCTAGGAGGAGAGAAAGATACTAAAAATAATTACACAATGATTATCTGATTACAGTATGAGAGCTAGCCATATAAAATAGTGCAGGAAGAATATATTTAAGAGACATCTGCTGGGATATCGGGGCCAAAAAGTGACTTGAAGTTGAGAATCAAAGTGTGGCCATGAGTCGGCACACCTGCTGTACTAAGGCTCAGGGTGCACCAGGGCAGAGCTGGGACTCCCAGCTCACACCCACAGGTAAAGTCCATATATTTTCCAAAGTACTGGCCCTGGCTGTGGGCCCTTGGCTGAGGGAGCTGCATTCTAGCTGTGGGTTTCCAGTGGTAAATTTTTACATAAGTAAGTTTCTGGGCCAAGTCAAATTCTAAGGGTAAAAGAAAACTGTAAAATATCTTCAAAGGGTGCAGAATTAATCCCAGTGCACGTGATTAGGACACAAGATGGCATGACGATTTGCAGCGTCTTCTTTCTCTTCCCAGACCCCTCTGGCCCCGCGCCCTGGCCTCGGGCACATCTCTCTGAGGCTGTTGGGGGCCTGCTTCACCTTCTGTTTGTGGAACAGCTTGCGGATCTCACCTTTCACTGTTCTACCGCTCCTCGGCAAGTCCTAGTCACATGATTCCTGTCCACTTCTGCATGCAGCCGGTGTGGCTGTGTGTGAGGAATTATTGAGGACACGTGGCAGGGAGGGAACTGCTGGTTCTGAGGGTGCTCACGCGATGAACTTGATGAGGCAGTCGCAGGCGGCCCCACTCCCACCGCCCACGGCGCCTGGAGCCCCGCACCTCGTCCACACTTGCGTTACCAGCTTCCCCTTTTTTCTCTAGCACAATGTGACAGTTTTGCTTCAGTTTATTTTCTATTTATCTAGCTACTAAATAATATCATCATTTCTTTGTAGGTTTGATTCCAGATTAATCTTTTGTTAGTATCTTCCAATGGTGACAATTATCTTTATGCAAAAAAAAGAAATCTCTTTTCCCCATTCTTTGTAATGAACTCATGACTTTTGTTTTAGTTGCAGTAGAGCTGATGGTGTAAACTTTTGTTTGAAGATTCATTATCCTGTAAACCACAAAAACATTCTCTACCAGTAGATCTCCTCCTTCAATATGTAGGGCCTTAATGAGTCTGCAGTCAGACTTCCGGTGCGTTATTAAGAAAAGGCCCAGGGATTTTTCTCTTTCTTTGTCTATTTCATGTCTTTCTTCTTCCTTATTTTGAGTTGTTTTCCCCGCTCCACGTTCCGAGTATGCACCCACTCGGCACTGATCCGTGCCACTGTCTTCCTCACAGATAGCATCTGTACTTAGACCTCCACACGTGTGCCCAGCTCCTGGAAATCCTGACCTGTGGCTCCCCTTCTCCCGGACTCAGGAACTTCAGCTGTAGGCCACCGTCTCATCTTTCTAACTTTTATATCCCAGATCCTAACTCGATGCTCAGCATTCAAGACACATGGAATAATCGTTTCATAATTAGATTTATAAAATAATTCACTCAGTTTTCAGTTGTAAACAGTATAATGAAATAAGTGGGTAGGTACTGAAATCGGTATCACTCTCCGTCATGATTAGCTACACGCTTTAAAATCTTATAAAAGTTATAAAAATTCTCATGAAAACTTGTACATTCACAAAATTTCAAATGCATCTTTAGCAAATTCAGCCTCTTTTTCAAGCTTATCTCTCTCTAGACTTCTTACTAAGACTCTAGTACTAAACCAAGTCACCCATCCCCCACCCATCCATCCGTCCATCCACAGGATGAAGTTTGATTTTCCATTTTTAATGCTGGGATAGAAAACAAAGGTGAAAATACAATAATAAATATAGTAATAAGAATTACTATGCAAGTATTTTGCATGGCATCCTAATCTACTGTCTTGATTTAAAACAGTCTTAAGAGCCTTTTCTTTCTATCCATGACTAAGTAACTGGTAGAGGAGCATGCCTGTACAATCAACAGCTATAAACTCAGACAAACTATATGAGATAATTGTCCCAAGGCTGTAAACTGCAAGAAGAACTGGTAGTCATCCCTGAGGAGAAAAGGCACACACAGGACCCTCTGTGGCTCAGGCTTATGACCACAGCACAGCAAGATGAAGCCCTTGAGGAGCACGGCCCTCCACCAGCGAGGGGGCCAGCAGCCAAAGAATCTGGGATTTGCAAGGCAGAAAGCCAGGCAAGAGGGGTCTGTGACAAAGGGTGTCTCTAAGTTTACAAGAGGACACACCCCAGGGCCTCAGAGAAAGGCTCCACTGCAAATGCGCTTCCATACACAAGACTTCGTATGGTTTAGAGGAAAGTTCCCTCAGAGGCCAGACTGGAAGTATCTGGGGACACAGCAGGAAGGGAGGTGCAGATGGTCCCCTACCCACCACGGTGCAGCTTATGATCTTTCTCCTCCATGATGTGCGAAAGCAATTCATATTCAGTAAAATCTGTATCGTGAATTTGGAATTTGATTAGAATGATAAACAACCAAAACTCTCCAGTGTACTGTGTCGCTAAGCTGTGATCTGGTTTGTGTCAAATGCATTGCTGAGTTATGAAATCTTCAGCTTATGATGGATGTATCCAGACATGACCCCACTGTTAAGTCAAGGTGGACTCTAGACCTGATCTGCGGGGAAAATTCATACTGCAGATACAATACACTCAGCAAAACCTAGGCCAGAAAGATACAGAGGGAACCAGAGCTTATTGGAGCATAGTTTCTTGGATGGTAATCAAAAAAAGAAAATAATCTTGACAACAACCACAGAAAACAACACACAAAACAGTAATACAAATTCACAGAGGAAATGGTAAAGAGGTGAGGAGAAGTGGATGAAGAAGAATTGAGATGCTGTAGGTCTATGTACCAACTTCCCACAATGGACGTGATCATTATATACTGCAAACATGTATTAATAAAAAATTAAAAATGAATAGAAGGAAAACATTCTTTTCAGAAACAGTAGATCTGAATTTCAATGACATCTACATGTGCTGGTGGAGAAAATATGTCAGTTCAGAATTCTGTACTTAACATAAATATCCTTAAGGAGAGCAGTAAATAAAAATGTTCTCATATATATAAGAGTTAAGTCAAGTCGTCACCAGCTGAACTGCAGAAGAAGAAACTTAAGGAAAGATATTTGGCTGAGGAGAAATAGAATCAAGGAGGAACTCTGGACACCTACCTATCTGCATTGTCACCACCACTAGGGCCTCGCACCAGTAACCCCCACCGCAAGGACTACACACACGGTCCCATACCACCTGCTTCTCTGCTGTTGCAGATTCCTAACACCACAGCTCAGGAGCGGGGGAGGAGAGCAGTCAAACTGCAGTCCTCACAAGGTCTGCAGCATGCTACTCCTCAACAAAGGCAGAGGTGACAGCCAGAAAACCAACACCCAGGGGAGAGTTGCACTTCAGGATTGAGCTGGTAGCTTTCCACAGAGATCGAGTGAAATACAGCTTTGGGAAATAGGCTTGGAGAGGGTTGGAGACAGGAAAGATCCCCCGTGATCCCTGAAAAGCTCAGGCTCAGACTGGGAAGGCTGCAGGGCAGGCACCCAGTAGGGAGAAGCCAGGCCTGACGGGCGTAGCCATCAGAAGCTGTGGATCTGAAGGAGGTGGCGTTTACCCCTGCAGTCTGCTTGGGCTCTTGTACTGCTGTGTACTCCCGGCAGGAACTGGTGGTCTGATGTGCTGTAGATCAATATATCAATGGCCTAAACATCTATACCAAAACCATAGACATCTTTGCTTTGGTTAAGAGTGGTTTTTAAGGTTTATCAATAACATCAATTTATATTTTATGTGATTGTTGCTGATTACTTCACTACTATAGCCAAGATCACATCCCTGTTGCCAAGAACTGCTTTTCTCTGTACAGCAATATCTGGATTGCCTGGGGACTGTAAACAGTACTGTGGTCCATTCCAGAAGAACTGGACACTTGGCTAAAGAAGCTGCAAACCCCTACACAGCAGACAAACAAAAAGTAGTAACATGAGAAGACAAGGTAGTAAAATGCCTCTAAATCCTCCTATCAACTCCCCCAAAGCCAATCTAAGGGACCTCATGGGGAAAGAAAACATAAACTACACACCGGAAATGTCTGAAAGGATACAAGGAAAGTAGTAAAATAGTTCAATAAGGTGCTTGGTGAATTCACAGTAGAGGTAACTAGACAGATAATGACATAAAGAAACAGATGATCGGCAAGTCTAGAGAAGACGCTAACAAAGCTTCTGTGGAGCTGAAGAAACAAAAACAAAGCATGTAAGTCCAGCATAGAAAAGAATGGAAGTCTATTTTTAGAAGTTCCCCAAAACCCCAGGAGATTAAAAACACAATTGAAAATATAGGCAGCAGAAGCTACCAGTGTAAGAATATAGTATCAAATCAAATGGACAGGGCCATGGCTAGAGATCAACTAATGAAATATAGCTTTAAAAATGGATTGAAGTAGATGACTCAAAAAGGGTGATATACTAAGAGTAATTGAAATAAGTGAAAAATCAGAAGGTGGTGCAAAAGGCATTAAAAGCTCTGTCTACAGAAGCAATGGCAGAAAATATTCCAGATGTAGAAAAGACTTTAACACAGAGATAAGAGAGTCATATACAACCCTGAATAGCCATGATTAGAAGAACAATTCACTCCATAGCACACCCTGATTAAAATAGTAGAAGTATAATGTAAGAACAAAATCTTAAAAGCTGCTGGATTTTACAAAAGTACAGAATCACTTATAAAGGAAACCAAATAGAATTACAATAGACTTCTCAACACAAAACTTAAAGGCAAAGAGATCTTGGAATGAAGCGGCTCAAATCCTAAAAGAAAACAAAGTCCAACCCAGACTGAAATAACCTGAGAAATTGTCTTTCAAGATTGATGGTGAAATAAGGTACTTCCATGATCAAGAGCACCTCACAAGACTCATCACCACAAAGCCAACATTCCAAAATATTCTTAAGGATATCCTAGAAAGAGACAAAGAATCTAATAATGTCTAAAGATCCAGTACAATGAACGTATCAAGTAGGAATTGTAATTAAACAGAAGGAAAAGAAAGCAAAAACAGCAACAGGTAAGTAGTACAATGGCAAGAATAAGTCCATGCTTACCAGTTGTCACTATCAATGTGAATGGATGCTATTCACCAATCAAAAGACACAGCTTAACAGATTGCATCACGAAACAAAATCCAGTGGTGTGGTGAATACAAGAAACATATTTAACACAAAAACCAACTCACAGATGGAAATCAAAAGATGGAATCAGTATTCCATGCAACTGGAACCTGAAAACAAGCAAGAATAGCTATCCTATCTTCAAACAAAGTGGTTAAGCCAATGCCGATCAAAGGGCCCAGAGAAGAATATTACAGTGACACTATTCTGCAAGAAGAGGTAACAATTATAAACATATATGCCCCAAACCAGGGGCACCCTACTTCATAAAACCAGCTCCAACAGAGGTATAAGATCAGACAAACATCAATGTAGTCATTCTGGGATTCTCAACACCCCAAATAGTCACACAAAAGACATGTAAATGTATGTGCAAAAAAATAGATATGGATGTAGCATCAGATTGAATATGTACAGAGTAGCCAGAGCCTGCCACTACCCCACAGTCTGTGACACTCACCAGGGAAAAGTCTGACCAGTGGTGTCCTCCCCTGGTGCCTTTGCTGTTTCAGAGACACTCACCTGTGCTTCGCTCTGCTCATCACCTGGTACACAAAGTACCCAGACAGTCATAACATGGCATAAGCAACAGCAGACCCGCTGCAAGGGTGTGCTCAGCCCAAAGACCTACACGCTGTCTCTACCCTGGTGACTCCCAAGCCTTGGCTTCTGGCGCAGGACCTGCTCCTACCTCTGTGGTTCGATACCCAGAGACCAGTCTCACTCCCTAATTGGTCACCTGTGCCACCACGCCTGGCATGTGGCAGATAACCAGTTTATCTTTGTGACATGATGAATGGACAGCACACACTACCACTCACTCAGCATTTGGTCAGTGCTTCTCAGCGTCACTGTTTTTTCATGATCCCCATCATCACTGACAAAATGAGATCCGAACTCCAAATGGAGAAGGGAAGAAAGACATCAGCTGCCTTTCACAGGGGTGACCTGCCCGCTCTCCTGCCCCACACACCATGAAAGTGACAATATGTTCCTATCCATTGTTCATTTCTACTAAGGAGATGCAGGTAGGTAATGCTAAGAGAACATCTTTAACTAAAGACTCCAGGGGTGTCAAGCCACAGTTCTGTAGCAGGCTGTGGACTAAATAATATGTTGGCCCTTAGGCAAATATTCAAAATAAAAATTCTTCAGCAGGGTGCTCTTGTGTTCCCAGCCTCATCTTATCTCCAAAGGAGGAATGTTACAATTAGCAATTCAGAAACTCTTTCACATCTTAGTAACCATGCATAAAAATTAATTCAAGCAAAACCTAATTTAGAATAATAATAACATGCTTTCCTAATGTTTCCTACATTAATCATGGTTAAGACAGTTACTATAGCAGCACTGTTGGAATTTATTGAAAATAACGTCGTTCACTGTAGCACAGATTCTCTTCTGAGACTGCTACTATTTGTTTAAGCAAGAGAGAAAGAAGTAGGAAAGTATCCTGTCTTTCCTTTGAGCTAATCTGAGGTTCAGTGGCAGACCCAGCAAAAGTAATAAAGTGCTGTTTGCTCTGTGGGGAGGTGGGGTGACCTTTGCTTTTTTATGATTAGATTAGTTTTAAATTTGCACTCTCTGCCTTGTCTTTTTGCTCATCTGCAGGGGAAAACATGGCATGCTGGAGTCAAGTTGAAAGAGGAGAGAAGCACTTTGGACTGTGGCTGAACCACTCCTTTCTCCAATGGAGAAAGAGACCAACCTTTGCTTCTCCTGGAGAAGAGTCACAGCCAGTCTGCAGGTCAGTGAGGATCCCCGGCCGGGAAAGTTAAATACAGTGTGTGAATAAAACAGTGACCCAATTCTGGTGCTTCCTGTGCCAACACCTGAGCCCTTTCCATCCCCTGTTGAGTCTAGAGTTGGGAGCAGGTGCCATCCAGGTAAGCAGCCAACCAATGAGCGTGCTGACGTGGTACTGGTGTGAGTCCCACCAGCGGGACACAGGGAGACAGTGTAGTCATACCCAGCCAGCTTCTGTGACGATGTGAGCTAGTTTTGTCACCCCTAGAAATAACAGGGCCCCCAGTAGCTGCTTCCTTGACCCTGACGGTCTTCTCCACCTCAGGGCTATTGGCAGTGGGTCAGACACCCCCACGCAGGGGCCATCTCCACGGGGTATGGAGAAACACACTGGGCTTCTTCCCACCTGTAACCCTTTACAGGTGAGACAACGAAATTGTCTATGACCTTGTCACAAATCCTGCAGGTGAGAGGAGATAGCCGTTGTGGCTCTTCTCTGCAGCATGAGTGGGGCTGGGGTGCCACGGATGGTCCATGAGCACGGGGGGCATAGATGTGTTAAAGATGTTCTCTTCGCATTACCTACCTGCATCTCCTTAGTAGAAATGAACTCAGGGAACTCAGGTGGAGTGACGGTTATTACAAAAAGGCCCCTTTCACTGATTAGAAAAACTCACCCCCTAAAATGCTTAAACACCCTCAGGTCTGTGTTCACAAAATAGAGGACTGTTTGCTCAGAAACTTGGTCAGAATTTCCGCAGTACGTGAGGGAACTTTATTTGAGGTGATATGATGAGCTATGTTCAAGTCAAAGGTCCACATACTCAAGGAGCATTAGTTTCCCGTTTCCATCAGGCGCCGCATGTACACAGGTTTCCCCAGGGCCCTCTGCACGACGCGCTGAGCCGCAACCTCATCCTGTGCACTGCTCTGTCCGCTTTTCTGAATTGCCTTTTTTCTTTCTGCAAGTCTCAGAAAAATTTGAAAGCTAGAATTTGCATTCTGAAGTTCGCTGGAGATGTGTTTACTGACAAGTACTGTGTATTTCTGATATAGACTGGCTGCATGTAAAAATCTAATTAGATCCCCCTGGGCTCTGAGATCTCTCTGCCCATCAGAAGGGTGTCTGGGTTCAGAAATGTCTTAGATCCCAGCTATGTGAAAACTCATCTCATCAGCGACTTTTGAAAACTAAACGCTGTCTGTTCACACAATGGCAGATCCACATGGAGCTGTGAAGACCCCCGCAACGTGCTCCTCTCACAGCTCCTTCCAGCAGGAACACCGCTCGAAACCAGACGAGCACAACCGGCCTCTCGTCCACGCAGTCCAACTTTAGAGCACTTCCACCACTACGAGAACAACTCACTTTACTCTCACAGCCACATCGTCTTCCTTCCTCCTCAGCCCTTTCTGATCTCTGAATATCACTAAGATGCTCTCCATTTCTAAAGCATTTTTCCATCTAAACCTGTGAGTAATTTCGCTTGTTAGCCATACTGGCCCACACAGCACCTGAGGAACTGGTTGGAGGACGTGTCTGAGTATTTCCGAATGAGATCCGCATGTGAATCTGAGGTCTGGATGAAGCAGAGGGTCTCCCCCAGAGTGAGGGGCCTCCCTGGTCTCTTGAGGAGCTACAAAGAATAAAAACCAGAGGATGTGAGGTTCACTCTATTGACTGCAGGGGCTGGCTCTCAGTTACTACAAAAAGTCCCTCTTTATTGATTAGAAAAACTGACTTGCCCGTTATCTTAAACACCATAAACGTACCTCCTTTCCTTCAAGCCCTAAACTGAGCCTGGCTCTTCTGGTTCCGAGGACTAGAACTTTCACTATTGTTTTTCTGCTTTTTACACTTTTTGTCTGAACTATCAGTTTTCCTTGGTCTCCAGCTTGCAAACACAGATTGTGGAGATTCTCTGTAATGGTGTCAGCTAGTTTCATGTTCGTAAAATCTTGAATTGCAGGTAATTTGTTCTGCAAGTGTTCTGCAAGATACACAAACATTTCTAATGCATGTTTACCTGATGAATGAGCGGATGTCTTACAATATGAGTAGTGTGTGACACCCCATGATCACAAGTGAACCACTGGTTCCCTGTCCTCCCCTATGGGATTGTGGGTGATCATCTACCAACATCAAAAAGTTATGGAAGAGATCTCATCAGCAGAGGAGGAGGAGGAAATGACAGAATTCCTCACTTCAAATGAGATTAGGAAGATTTCTAAAATGTGGAAAACTGCAAAATGCTATAGAAAAGCACTACTGAATAAGGCTGTAGCAGTGTAAGCAGCAAATCTACTTAAGACGACGAAATACCACATTTCCATGAAATCCTCAAAAGGAGGCAAGAGCAAGTGTCATTAGACTTGTTAAAATTTCACAGAGAGGAAATGATGCTGCTGAGTCAACAGACGGTCGTGATTCCACGACCAGTAGAGAAGCTTGTCCTGCCTGGTCGCCTCCTCCCTCTCGCCTCTCTCACACCAGTCAGCGCCATTGTCAAGGGTCAGTGCAGCGCAATTTGTTTAATCTTCTTTATATTTTGTATCTTATTTGTATTATACTATAATATTATAATCATTTTACATAAATATTTTTGGGTTGTGGAATGAGTCATCCAAGTGTCCATTATTTCTTGCGACAAAATTTGCTTTGATATACAAGGGCTTTGAATCATAAGCAAGTTTCCAGAAAAAGTTGTGCTCACACGTCAAGGTTTTACTGTATGAATATGTATTGTGTACAGATAGGTAAACGTGGCTGTGTATGTCTATCACTTATAAGTATATATATATATGTTTCTATTTTTAACACACACACCAAAGTATTTTTAACAATTTTACTTATAGCAGCTCCAATCTGGAGAAAACTCACATGTCCTTAACAGGAAGATGATTAACAAATTGTGAAATTACATGTTTATGCAGGTTGGAACCAATATAAGTTTTCATTCTCTGGGTAAATGCTTAAGAAGCGTGACTGCGAGGTGGCGTGGAGACCCTCGGTGATGTGTAGAGCTGCCCCCGGGTTCCTGTAGTTCTGAATTCCCACCAGCTGGGCAGACTGACCCCACCCGCCTGCTTCCTCGGGCGCAGGGCTGATGTCACTATTTTTTAACTTAACTAATCTAGTAGGTGTGCTGTGGTAGTCCACCGTGGTGTGCATTGACGTTTTCCTTTTGGCTGAGGATGTCCGATGTCTTTTCTGTTTATTTCACACTTCATGGTTCTTTGGTTGAAAGTCTCTATCTCTTGCACATTTTCAAGGGCTGGGGATTTAGTTCCATCTCTTGCCCATTTTCTAATTCGATTGTAATTATTTTCTTAGACTTAAAGTTTGAGACTTCTTTACATCTTTGAGATCTTACTTCTTTGTCAGATATATAACCTGAAAATATTGTCTTTTATCTTTTTGTAGTTTCTTCAGAGCAAAACCTGGTTTTTAAACATGTTTTCATGGAGCCCAATTTATGATTTTTCTTATTTATGAATGTTGCTTTCAATGTTGAAGCTCAGAAATGTATGCTTCTTCTTAGGTTTTGGAGATTTTCTCTTGTGCTTTTTATATAAGAGTTTTCTAAATTTATATTTTACATTTAAGTCTTTGGTCCATTTTGAGTTAAATTTTGTTTAAGTTGTGAGAGTTTTGTAACCCTCTTTTTTTCTTTTCTATGGATATAAAATTACTCTGAACATGTCATCTTCCCTCAACTAAGTTACATTTGTGTCCACGTCGAACATCAGTCACGTGTCAGAGGTATCTCTGTCCCCTGCGCTCTGCCCCACTGACCACAATGCCTGTTTCACAGCAAACACCTCATCACCCTGATTCTCACGGCCTCCAAATACATACAGAAGTCTGATAGACCGGCTTCTCCCAGTTTGCTTCCCAAATGGTCTCATTGTATTTCTTTCACTTTTCTATGTATGATTTTTTAAATACACAACAAAACCTTGTTGTGATCTTTATGGGAATTGTGTTAGACAGCTGTATCACTGAGGGAAGAATTGATCTTTTATCAGTGTTGAGTCTTTCAACCTATAAACGGAGCTTGTATCTCCTTCTTTAGATCTTTTATCTGTTTCATCAATGATTTATAGCTTTCCACATAGAAATTCTAATTGGAGACAGCGTTATGTATGAATTTTTATGTCTACACTTGTACTTTTGGCATTGTGTTCAGGATTACATTAAATCAAATTAATTTTACATTTGTGAGGTGTCTTCCAACCTTAATGAACTCACAGGTAAGCTTTAGGAACTATGTCGATTCTATGAAGATTTTCTCCATAGAGTGTGATGTCCTCACCTACGAGCAGTTCTCTTTCTTTGCTTCACATGTGAATCCATTTGTATCTCTTTTTCTGGCCTTATTAAGTTGAAAGCAACTTCCAACAGCATGTTGAATAAGAGTAATACAGCAGATATGTTTGTCTTGTTGAGAATATTAAATAAAAGATATCTAGTCCTTTATCATCATGTGTAATGTTTGTTGTAGGGCTTGACAGGATTTCTTTGGATTTCTGCAGATGGTTCATATCATATTGAAGAAATTTGCCTCGATTTCTATTTTTCCAGTACTGATAATTAAACCCAAGGTCTTTGCACTGAGCTATTTCTAATTTTTTTTTGATAGTCTTCCAGTAATTTGCTAAGTTTCCCAGGCTGGGCTCAATTTGCAATCTTCCTGGCTCAGCCTCCCAGAAAGCTGGAGTTACAGATATGTTTTACCATGCTTCGCTTGTTTTGATTCTTGTTATCATGAAGAATTACCGAATTTTATCTAATCCCTTTCCTATATCATTATTATTAACATGTAATATTTTTTCTTTATCCTGGAAATGTGGTGGATTATATTGAATGATTTATAAATGTTGGACTAGCCTTGAATTCCAGTAATATACTCTATTTGTTCATGATGTGTGATAGTTTTTACTTGTTTGCTAATATTTTTATTAGTAATTTGTACACTTCTTTTGAGGTGAAGATTACATGTACTTTTATTTATCTGAATTTTTTTGTTTTGTCTCCTTTTGATATTAGTTTTATAGATGAAGGAAAATGTCCTTTCTATTTTCTGGAAAACTTTGTTGTATTAATATTAATTCTTTTGTAAAGGTTAGATAGAATTCATTAAGTAAACAACTTGAGCCTACAGATTTCTCTATCTTTTTTAAACTACAGAGTCATTTTTCATAGTAGCTACAGAGGTATTAGAATTATCTATTCCTTCTTGGAGAACCTATGCTAATTTCCACTATCAAGGAACTGTTCTGTCTCATGTACGTCAGCCATTTGACATATTTAGCAGTATTTATGATATTCCCTCACCATCCTTTTGAGATATGAAAGATTTATGGCATCCTTGGTTTCATTCATGATATTGGAATCTCCTTTTTTCTTCTTTGTAATTACTGTTATACATTTTTCAATTGTATAGATTTTTTAAGGAGCATGTTATTTCTTCATTAATTTTATCTTTCAATTTTCTTTTCTCAATTTCTTTGACTTCTTTACTTGATTACATTCTCCTTTCCACTTGTACTAGATATGTTTTCATCTTTTCAAAATTGAAAATCTTAAGATGCAAATATCCTGGCATTTCTTCATGGACACTTGACCACGAAGTGTAATCTCATGTTCTTGGTGGAGTGTCCCATAGATGTTGATTAGGGCCTGCAACTCATTGGTGTTCTTGAGTTCTGTAACCTTACTAATTTTCTGTCATTCTTCTGATTGTTGGCATGATTGTATTAAGGGCTTCAATTCTGGTTGTAGAGGGTCTATTTCTCCTTCCAGTTCTGTCATATATTTTTGGTGAACATGTTTTGTACTTTTGATTTGATCACTATTGCCTTTCAAATGAACCAAGCTTTTTTCTCATTGTAAAATGTCTGTCTCTGCCTGTCATTATACCTCTTGTCTACTTTCTTTAACATTATTAAACCGATACTATTTTCCTGTGACTGATTTTTAATAATACATCCTTTCCATTATTTTACACTTACCTTGTTGCATCACTTGATTTAGAATGAATTCTTGTAGGCAGTATATAGTTGGATGATTTTTTAAAATCTGTTCTTTAAATGTCTGTCTTTTAAATTGATGCAGTTAGACCATTTACGTTTGTTGGTATTCAAATCTGCTGGTTAATTCTTTGATTTCCATTCTCCTGATTTCTGATTCTCTTGGCTTTTTTCCATGCCTCACAATAGGTGCAATAAACATTTTTAATTTCACTTTTCAGTTTATCAATACTTTCTAATGTATTATGTTATAATATTTTGGCAGTTATGCCAGGGACCATATTTTATGTGCATACCCTTTTACAGTCTTCAAAAGTTTTCATTTTACCAGTTTGAATGAAGCCTTTAACATAGGTTTAAGCTTCATTAAGTGTAATATTGAAGTCGTAAATATCTCTCATTCATTTAGGACTATATCAGATAGTGTCATAATTTTTGCTTACATCATCATCAAAATATATTGATAAAATTTAAGAGAATATAAACATCTATTGCATTTTTTTTTTACCATTTTCTGTCTACTGAATGTTCCAAGATTCTTTCTCTAATTCTTTACTTTTCAGAGATCTTCCTCTACACACTTTTAGTGAGAGATCTCTTGGTTACAAATTTTCTCAGTCATCCTTTGTATTTGAATGAGATTTCCTCTGGGTATGCAATTCTGAGTAGAGTACCTTTTTCTCTCAGCACTTAGCACATGGTCTGCACGGGCTCTGAAAGCCACTATTTTCACTGTTACTTCCATGCGGGACTTTTCTCCTCTGGCTCTTTGAAGTTCTTTGTGATTATTTCATAAATGTTTAATCAGTGTGCCTTTTATCACGAGTTTCTTTGAATTCATCCTGTTGAGGCTCACCAACTTCTCAGACGTGTGAGTCTATGTCTTTGCCAGGGCGGGATAGTTTTAACTACCATTTTTTTCAAGTACACTTTCAGCTCTTCTCTCCTTTCTCCTTCAGTGACTTCAATGACACAGACATTAGATTAAGTCACTCAGCATTTCCGCCGGTGCTGTGGAACTATTAATGTCTTTCTTCATTTAACGTCTCTTTCCTGATCTTTTCTTCTTAGTTCACTGGTTATTTTTCTTTCATCCCCTCTTTAGCAAAAATGTTGCTTGCTGTTTCTGTGACCTTGTGCTCCGCTGGCTTAGAAATCTTGGTTCCAGAAGGAGAGGCTCATACCAACAGGCACAAACACCATTCTAGTGAACCGGACATTAAGGGGTCCCTTAGTCGTTTGGGAACCCTCATTGCCCCTGAGTCAACAAGCCCAGAAGGGAGTTACTGTGCTGATGAGCATGACTGATCTGTGCCACAAGAGGAGTTCAGGTCACCACTGCACAGCTGAGGGTGGAAGCTTACGTGTGGAGAGCAGGAGACCCCTCGGAGCCTTCCCCACCCGCTCCCTGCCCCATTGTCAGAGTCGGTGGAACGCTGCAGCAACCCAGTCCGGGCAGGGTGTGAAACTGCCCAGAACCTTCCGAAGTGGAGGCGTGACTCGTCCTCCCAGTACGGAAACAAGCTCTCTTCTTCCACGCAGTTCCTGAACGAGAGACCACCAACCATGAACAGAACGCACTGAAACCGGGAACCAAAGGAAAATACTCCTTCATATTGCTGCCGTTAGGGATTTGGTCCCAGAAACCAGGAAGTAACTGCGACAGATTTTGGCACCAGAAACGGGGTCATTGCTGTGACTGTACCTGATGACATGATTTAGGAGCTTTGTGATTGGTATTAGGAGCAGTTTTTGAAAGGTTTGGAGATGCCAGCTGGACAGGCCCTGGAATGCTGCAGGCTGAGCTTGACGACAATTCTGGCTGGAGCTCAGGATACCAGAACCATAATAGCTAAGAAGATGGTGAAGATCTGGAGTTTTCAGCTGGGAGTTCTCCACTGGCAGAGGACGGTCCTGAGGCTGTGGAAGGCTAAGATTACGGTGACAGACTAATTAATCTGGCAGAGAAAATTTCAGAGCATCCCATGGTTCAGGCTGTGGTGTGGACACTGCTGCCGGCTTTTAGGTAGATCTACAGAGAGAATCAGGAGCAAAAGGCAGAGGTGAAAAGTTTGCAGACTCATTGAAAAAGAAGCACAAAAATTTGAGGCTATGGAGATCCTGGTTGCTAAAAATTTAAAAAGAAGGCCAATAGTTTATTTTCTAAAAATCTCAGAAATCAGTAAAACTCCAACCGTCACAGGCTCAAAACTACACAGCTTTCATTTGAGAAGAGCAGCCCTGGTTCCTCTAGGTGAGGCTTGTTTTCCAGGCTGTTTGGATTTCACAGCTCACCAAAATCTTCCCCAGGTGCTAGACAAGGAGCTATAATGTTTAATATTTTCTCTGCTTAGTTCAGCTTGCTTTTGGCCTACTCCTCTTATCTCCCTATTTTTGTGCCACGGTGGGTTTGAAGCATCGAACTTTGTTGCTTTAGTCTACAGGACTTCACAGCTAGCAGTTTGCCTTAAGTCTTACTTAAGTCTTTTACTATTGAACTTTTAAACAATCCTGGAACTCTTAAGACTTTGGCAAGTCCTGGAGATGGACAAGCGTCTTTTAGGGGTTAGCACTGGAATGTTACTGTGCAGATCTGAACTGTGGCCCCAAAGTCTCACGTGTGTGATGGTGACTGAAGCACGAGGGCACTGCACTAACGTGTGGATAGGTGAACTGATGGGTCCAGTAGCTGCACATGCTATTTGGAGGTTGGCTTGGATAAGAGTTTGGGTCTCTGGGGGAGTGTCCTGGACTAGTCCCCCTGGCTCTCCCTTCTCTTTCACTACCTGAGCCATATGTGGAGAAGAACCTCCCTCTGCCACGCCATCCTGCGCACCATTTCTCCACAGGAGCCAGCCATGGACTGAACCCACAGAAACTGGGAGCCAAAGTCAACCCCTCCTCCTTCAAACTGTGGGTCTCGGAATTCTGCCCAGGATGGAAAATGACCGAGACATCCGTTCACTCCTCCCTTGGTGACTATCTTGATACAGACATTAGGTTAAGATCTTGAAGTACTCCCACAGGTGTCCTGGATCTATTTATTCATTTATTATTTATTTTCTCAATATCATTTCTCTCTGCTGCTCTTTTACTCCTTTAGTTCAACGAGGGTTTTTCCTTTGTCCCCTCCATTCTGCTTTTCTAGACCTTGCACTGAATTTTTTTATTGGATTATGGTATATTTCAGTGATAAAATCATCAACTTGATTATTCTTAGAATCATGTATTTATTCGATAATCAAACCTCTCTCTCTTCCGAGACACTCTGTCATTCTCTTTTTCTTTCTATTTTAAGCTTGTCCTTATTTATACATTAAACCATTTCTTGTGGCTTTTCAAAGTCTTAGCTAGACTTTTTGGCTTTGGCAATACATTATTGCAAATGAGAGTAGGAATACTGCTTTATTGCTGTTAGGTGGACAACAAGTCCAGACTCCACGGGTCTCCGTCAGCTCCTCTGAGGAAGGACTCTCCCTGTTCCCGGGGCCCGTGGCAGCTGTTTCAACACCTCACTGGTTGACAGCTACTGGGAAGCTGTGACAGCTCCCTCGCTGACCCCCTAAGTCAGCTGGCTGCTACCTGCTTACCTGGCAGTGGTGCAAGTCTCGACACTGCTATCTCCTTACCACGTCACCTCAGTCCTGTGCAAGAGTGACCTTTCACCCAGATGAGTGAACACGGGTCCCCTGAGGAGCCCACCGACACTGCTGTGGGCGGGGTTCAGCTTCCGAGCAGGAGGTGGAGTTCCAGCTCTCTACTTAGCTGTCTTTGATTTCAGCCTGATGGGAGACAGCACAACCTATTCAGGATGAAAGTCTAGGCACCCAGTGTGGCCTTTGCTGGCAAAAACAGAGGTACTCTCAAAGTTTCTCTCGGGCTTGCTGAGCAGTGGTTATTTTCTAAAGTTCTTGGCCTCACTAGGCATCCTCTTCCCAGTTCTGGGGCATGTGTCATGAGGACGGGGAGATGGAGCAGGCCAGGCTCCGGCAGCCGCACGCGAGGACCCACCTCCTACCTCTCTAGCCCTCCTGTCCTTGCCCTCACACTTAAGGACGTGCTCTTCCCTGTTCTTGTCACACACACACACACACACACACACACTCACACACCTGCTTGACAAGCACTCGTTTGGCAGGTCCTCGGGGGCGCTCACGTGCACCCCAGGTCCCTCTGTGGCTTTGATCTGAATGTGAGTAACTGTTGTGCTGAAGCCCCGGCTGCTCTGGGGACACAGGCACGTCCCTGCAATAGAGTCTTGTTTTGTGAGACCTGGACCCTACCTCAGGGGATCAATCACCATCGGGTTTGGCTCATTTTAAAAAAAGAGATGGAGAAACAGTCAAGGACTCAGGAGAATATGAGACTGCAAAGTGACTTAATATGCAAAACAGAGCAGCGCCCTCTTCCCCCGACTCCGGAACACACCGGGCGGCTGGTGTCCTGGTGCAGAACTCGGAGCGCAGGGTCACGCCAGCTCAAGGAGGAAGAAGCCCGAGCCCTGCACAGAAGAGATGCTGAAAACCACCTCGGGAGAGAGGGATCTCCTTCTTTTGAGTGAGGAGGCACTGGAGGTGCATTCAGCTACAGAAGCAGCCAGCCCAGACCCAGGGCTCTCGGTCTGTGGCAGATAAATCATACCTGAGACAATAGCTGTGATGCTGGCAGAGAGAAGCACCTGTCACAAACTCGTGCTTCCCCGTCTGGCTGAAGACCAGCCACCTGTGCTGAGACAGGACTGCTAGGCTTGTGCTAGCTTCAGCATGACCTTCATTCTCCCTTTTTTATAAGGAGTATGATATGCAAATGAGACAAGGAAACACAGTAGAGAGAAGTGCTGGAGAGATGCAGTATGAGAGCCGAGGAGCACGCCCGCCGCCCTGTCCAGCTGTCTGCTAGGCATGCACCTGACAATCTCGTGCCACCAGCAGCTTACTGTGCCAGCAACTGATGGTAGCCTCAAGGTCCTCTGCTCCTGACTCCCGGGTGGAGGGGTACTCAGTCTGCCACCCTACATAGGCAGGGACGCGGCCATTGGTTTGACCACTGGAAAAAAATGGGCTGAAAATGAAATTTGTTAGCACAGAAAAGTGATATTCGGTGAAATAGCTCAGAACAGAACTCAGTGACATGCGCCATGACTTCGTCCTGTGCTGGACGCTGCCCTGGTGCAGATGAGTGTTTCATGCACCAAAGCTGTGGAGCTGCTGGAGTAGGTCACCCCAGGAGGAAGGTCTCCCAGTTCTCAGGAGTCATAACCTTGCAAGGGATGCTGGGACCCTGACCTCTTCCTTTTCCCCCCAGCTCCCATGAGATAAATATCTCACCTTATCACATGCCCCTTGGCACGCGTGTGCACACACACACACACACACCTGCCTACCACACACTCATTTGGCAGTTAGTGTGGATACGCTTTCCTTGGGGGCGCTCTGAAGGAAAGAGGTCAACCGCCGATAGAGGGAAACCTTCAGAAACACAAGTCAGAATAGACCTTTCTCTTTGCGTGTGATGCTAGTGACAGAAATCCGACTGCACCTGCCCCTTGCAAAGTTCTAAGTCAAAAGAAGAAACAAACAGAACACAAAAGACAGCTGAACAAAGGGGAAAAAATTGGAAAGAGAAAAGAGAAATGCACCCCTTGCCCTCTGTCCTGACCGCGTTCTCCCCATGTCAGCATGCTTACATGTGCTTCTGTCTTAGTCACGTTCCTGTCGCTGGGAAAAAGTACCTAACAGTTACCAGTGGGAGGATGTTTTATGGTGTACGACTACACTGCTCCCTAAAGGCTCACTGCTCTGGAAGAGGACTGGGTCGCGGGGCCTCTGTACTCACCAGAGGGTTAGGCCACTGCTGACTCGCGGTTAGAAGTCGGGCCTAGTTAGTGAAGGTCCCTGGGAATAACGCGGAAGGATACAGCTTTCTCCTTGCCTCCTTCCCTGTTCTCTGCTTGCTGACTGATATGAAATGCCCAGTTGTCCTTACGCAGGCCCTTCCGCCATGCTGTCCCTGCCTCGGAGCCAGCCAGCCATGGACTGAAACTATGCGACACCATAGTCTGTCCTGCCCTGAGCTGGGCACATTGGTCCTTGGCCTCGGCCTCTCTGATGAGAGGCTTCTTTCGGCTCACAGAGGGCTCAGTCTGTGGTTGGCTGGCCCCATGCAGGACGGGCACGGTAGAATGGCCTGGCCAAGACAGCTGTTGTCACCAGGCAGCCGGGAAGCAAAGGCAAGAACAGGCTGGAAGGGAAATGTGCAGCCCCAGGCGCACCCCGGAAAGCTTCCCGGTGCACGAGCAGACCCGGAACTCACCCGTGGGTCAGTCTGGAGACAAGTGCGGCGCCCACGACCTAACACCTCCAGACACTTTGGGGGAACATTCTGATCTAAATCATGACAGCTTCTAAAATAATGGCTAAATATTAAACTCACTTTAGGCTTGTGTGTGTGTGTCGTTGTTGTTAAAGAGTAATAACTTTTAGCAAAACCTACACACTTTCTGACGGGTGCTCCGTTCCTTCTGTTTCCTTATTTTTTGTGTTTTTATCCCTGCCCCTATTTTTTGTGCTTTGGTTGATGAGAGGCAGCAGCTAATTCTGACAGGCTCTGCCCACGGCGCCTTTTGCACATCCGGGGACAGATGTGTGTGAGGAGTGTCCTTCATACCATCCCAACCTCAGCTGTTAGGCCTGTGAGTCAGAGAGCCGCTGACGCAGACCCTCAGGAACGATGTGTCCCCAGCGTAGCTGGGCCGTCCACTGGCCCCTCTGCCACAACATCTCCCCGTTAGAGAAATGAAGCCTTTGGATTTGCACAATACCATTGTAAGAATTTTTTTAGTGGAAAAATATTGACTATTTAGCAAAGAATAAAGAAAGCCGGTAGCATCCCATCTGTGAAGAGAACGCCTGCCCCAAACACAAGAATGAACAGACTCTCAGATGCTAGGGCTGCGGGTAGCGGCTTATGCTCAGGATCCAATGAGAACCCCTCTGACATGAACCCTGGTTCAAGGAGTGTCAGCACATGTGTCAGTGAGTCTGATTGGCCACCTGTAGCTCCTGCTCCTTTTTAGAAGCACCGGGAACAGGGGGCAGTTTGGGTCCGGAGCAGTGTGAGCATCAAGTCCATGCCCTGGATGGAGGTTGCTGCAGTGGGCACTGCCATCTTCTGCATGCCAGCCTTCTCTGAGTTAGGACTTCAAGGAAAAGCAAGATGTGTGCCACAGACTTCTGCAGATGCAGGAACCTGAACTCAGGCCTCAGACGCGCACAGCCCAGGGAGGGGGCAGTGCCCCTGCTAGACCCCGGTGGCCGTGGCGGCAGGCATCCAATGCAACGCTGTTAAATGATCACCTTCCCTTCTTTCCTCCAGGACCAGAGAAGTCCAGACTCACGCTGGCAGCTGCAGGCAGAGTCAGAAAGGGTGGAGAGGCACAGCCTGGCAATGGCGCCACGTCCTGCTGGGGGGCGTTGGCGTTCTCAGGGCTGATGTGGTTGTCATTCTCATTAGTTTGGCTTTTGCCTGAGTGAACTTGTGACCGAATTCTGTCCTTTGCAGTTGAAGGGCCTCTCCCTGACAAGACAGAGCTCTGGTGAAAATTAAATTTTAAAATGCAAAAGGAAGTCATAGTACAAGGGAAAACTAGTGGATTAGGTTTAGTTTTGCTTTTATCATTAAAGCTAAATCTGGTTTAAAAAAAAAAAGGTAACAAGTGAAGTGAGAATGAAAAGGTGTGATGAGAGGAGGTGATTCTGTGCCAGAGAATTAAGAACCTGGAACGAGGAAAAACACACTCAAACCTCGACTCCCGTGGAGACAAGACTGTGGAGTGCGGCAGCAGGCGGGCACCGCAGGAGGAGCCCCCGGCTGCCGTCGCTGAGCCCGGGCAGCCGTCGCTGCAGGATTCGTCCGGAAACGCAGCCCAGGTCACGCTTTGCCCACAGTGCTGTGAACCTGAGCAGAGACGCCCTCCCTCCAGGGCAGCCGCTCTCCGCGCCTGGCTCCCCGGCACGTCTCCCTCCACTCGCTCCAGTCCCAGGAGCGTCTGTGCCCTGGGATAAGAGTAGTAGCATCCTGTACTTACGCTAGCAAGCCTCCTCTCTGAGGACACCCATGTTCTCGTATCTATCGGAACAGACGTGTGTACGTATGTATGTATGTGTATATGGGTGTATGTAGAGACGGATTGTGAGGATGCGTATGTGACAGATGGAAAGGATGGACAGATGCATCGATGGGAGACGGATGCTGGATGATGGGATGCTAACCAGAAAAATCTGTCCCTGTGCTCAACACCAAAATGGTGTTTCTCCAGTGTTTCCTCTCGAGGGCTGATCAGACCGTTGGATATCTGTGAGGGGGGATAGCTGGGTATAGAGAGAAACAGCAATAATATTTGAGGTGCAAGGCGACCAGGAGGAGTCTGCCTGTAGTGAACAGACTGGACTGTCTCCCTGTTTGGCTGACAGTTATTAGCAAGTGAGAAGCACAAGGGGAAGGGAGCAGGCATCATTCACAGAACAATGATGGTTGAAAAGGTATTTTTGAAACACAGGTTCGACTTTTACAAGGGGGGTGTATGGAAAGGACCTGGTTCTTGTCTCTGCCTGGACGCATTCTGTACACTGTCCCTAGCGCCTGTCATCCTGCCGCAGGTGTGCGGCAATGGCAAGCACTCCCCACATGGTTTTCTGTTTTCCGAAGCAGGTTAGAGCATCCTCAGGACTGTGGGGTACAAATCACAGAATCTGGCCCCCAATAATTCCTCAGATAGCTGGTTCCTTTCTTTAAAATGTTTTACACACTTAGATTTTTCAGTCCACCTAGAAGTCTGTGTGAGATGGGAGATAAAGGTGCCAGTTGTCCCAGAAAACTCATCTAATGGTCCCTCTGTCCTTGTAGCCTTGTACCACAGTCTCTGTCATATTTCAAACAGCCATGAACATGAGAATCAGCTTCCAGCCATGTCTGAGTGCTGATTTGTATCTTCAGCCCAGAGCAGGATAGGTTATAAGACCTGTGTTGGAGAGGTGATGCGGTGGTGAGGAATAGTCCCCGACAGACATAGGGCCGGACAGAAGAGGGAGAAGAGGTCGTGACAACCCTCCTGTGTTTCTCCACTAGAGCAAGAGGCACAAGGCCACCTCGTACTCTTCTGTTCAGGAGAAAATGAATCACGGGCCACTGGAACAGCAGCCCCTCATTTCTGTACCTGGAAGTGGCAACACGGCTCCTGGCAGCTCTTGGAGCCACATTCAGAAGGTGCTGGGTGGGTGGCAGGAAAGGCCTCCTATCTGCTGGGAACTCGGAGCTGCACTGGCTGATATTCCCACTCGGAGGCAATGCCAACTGCTGCCTGGGGTGACGTGAGTAGGAAGTGAAGGACCGTTCACATCTCCGACTAGTCTTGGGCTTCAAAACTCATAAAATAATCCTGCCGAACTGGTGTTGCGCTCTATGAGGCCCACTTCTTAGGTGTCTGAGGCAGGAAGCTTGAAAGTTCAACTAACACCCAACTAATCCTAACAAACCCTTTGCACTTCAATACAGCCGTGACTTTTAGTCCTGGACACATTGATCCATTCTTTCTGTACATCGTATCAGAGCAGTGCCGCCCTCTTACTGAGCCACACTTGAGCCTCTCATATTTCACCGGTAAGCAAGCGTTCGCCTCCCATGTACGTGGCACCCAAGGACCGGCGTCTGCTAAATATAACCCAAGCTGCCCACTCTCAGCAACAGGCTCTTCTGCATCAGGCATCACGCCTCCCATGTACGTGCCAAGGTTCTCACAAGCGCTCCATTAAAGGTGACACGCTTGTGATCACACCTTTATTTACATGCTAAAGAAATATTCTGCTGTTCCTTAGTCTTCAAAATAGCTGCTGTTCAGATGTTTACTCCAACAGAGAATAATAGGAGGATGTTTATGGGGAGTATGATATGCAGCAATTCTAAGTCTTATCTGTCAAATCACCTCTTGTATTGACAACTATAATCAGCCTGCAAAATAAGTAAGGGCACTCCTGGAACAGCGACCGGAGAGGCAAAGCCTTCCTCTCTGGGTTACTGGGGAGTTAATTTTCTCTCAGGTGTGAGTAGATAAGACAGCCAGGTCACTGAAATGTGCATTTCTAGCTCCGAGGAAGGGAGGGAGATTTCTGTACTACATCGCTACCTTTCTCCTCCATTCCTCACCTGTGTCTGTGCATACTTTCCCCCACTAATGGTGAGAAAAACACATTAATAAGTGACTGTGCCTTGCAATCCATACACAAGTTTCCGACATCTTGAAATTCAGCTATAGGGCACTGTATCAGAGAAACATGAGCGTGGGAAGTAACAGGATGCCATCTGTCCTGTCGGACAGGAAGCACGAGGACAGGGCACGTGGCCGGGTACGAGTGGCTTTTGCCTGGAAGGGAAAGACTCCAAGAGCTGCTGAGCCCTCTGGCCTAGCTCTGACTGCAGTAAAGGCTGAGCCAGGGAGTGGCCCTGTCTGCTCCCTTCCACTTCCTTGGCTTCCATCATTTCTGTGGAGACGCAGTCCTCCCAAAGAGGCAGGTCCTCCGTGTCTGCGAGGCTTCATAGGAATGAATCAGAGTTGTAAGATCTCCGCAGATTCTCACCCCACTTAGATACCGAAGGCAAATCAGGGAACCTGCAGTCGGGAAGGGCTTGGTCTGCTTCCACTCTGCGCTGATTCGAAGAGGACTCCGGACTTTGGCTTCCCTGCCTGCTCAGTCCTAGGGTCACTGTAAGACTAAGTTGAAAAATATGCATGAATCGCTGGGCCCAGGTCTTGACACGTAGTGGGTACTTGGCAAATGCTGGCTGTCACATTCAGCAACCTAGTCACTTCTCCATGTTTAGGACTCAGGAGAATAGGGGAGAGCTTATTTCACCAGGAAACACTGCCTTCTTTGCAAGACAAGACCTCAGAACGGAAGACAGTCACTCTTCAGAGATGATGTGCGTACAGCGCACAAAGGTTTCCCTATAAAAGCCACGTTGATATTATACTGGCATCTATTAAGTGTGCAATTTATCTGAAAGTACATATTCCTCAGTTAAACATCCTCTATGACAAGCAGTGCTATCAATCCCCTGAGACTGGAGTGAGTTGTAATCTTTTTGCTGTGTCAATAGATGATCAATATGGAGGCCGTAAAATAGAAAAGAGCTTTACTTGGGGTCTTGGGAATTGCAGTTTGGGAGACAGGGGTTTTAGAGAAAACAAGAGCTCTCCAATGAGAACAAGAGCTCTCGGTCTAGGAAGACAAGGCCCAAGTAACGTAGGTGTGCTTCATGTACCTTCGTCACTAAACTTGATTGGTTTTGGATTTTGACTTAAAGCGAGAGAAGTCTTTTCACTTGAACACTTAGAGGCCACTGGAGGGTTGTTGGTCACCCAATTTCCGCATCGTCTCTCAGAGCAGGAAGGCCCACGGGGAGGGAGAGCGGTGTGACAGTTGGAACACACACAGCCTGGCTCAGCTAAGTTCTTATATGTGGGCGCAGTGCTCAGTACTGAAAGATAATCGCCGTCACAACCTCGAAAATCACTGGTCACAGATCTTCACAACAGAGTTAGCAATAATGAAGGAGCATGGAATGCTGCAAAAATTACCAAAAAGTGCCCCAGGGACAAGGGGTGAATGAATGCAGGCTGTCCAGAAAAGAAGATCCATGGACTTGCTCCGCGCAGGGAGCCCCCAGCCTTGAACACGTGAGAAACCAGCGAAGCATAGGAAAGAGAAACACAGCAAGGCGAGGCCTCGTGCCGCCTCCTGCCGACGCCCATCGGCCCCTTTGTGCACTTATTCTTGACATGCAGAAGTTTCGTTTCCAATAAGAAAAGGTCACTTGCACATAAACAGTTTATGTACGGTGCATAATGGAATGAAGAATAGGGCAAAGAGGGAGATGGACTTTCGCCGGTGCTTTCCTGCGAGGTAACGAGAAACATTAAAAATGCATTTGGCTCTGATAGGTTGAATTCATTTTAACTGGCATAAATAGGACAGATGAGCTATTCGAATGTCTGAAGAGCACCATATAATGAAATATTGATCACCTCCTCATGGCTCTGGCAGGAGGGGCCAATAATTTGTTTTCCCTCTGCATTAGTATTTGGTGGCACCAATAATGAATTATATATGGCAAGCTCATATCCTGCACCCAATTTTATTTACCTATACAGCCTGAAATCTCATTTGTCAAAGTTTAGAGGAGGAAATGACAGGGCTTTAAATTTCTAATCTTTAAAGAATCCTGATTGGCATCATGTACTTTTGGAGCACTGGTGATTAATAGTCTACTTTTTTAAAGCTAACTCGTCCTTTCCCTTCATTTTATTTTTATCTTTTACTGAGTTTATTGGTATATTTTAGATACACACTATAATCACATTCATCGTGGAGAATTTGTACCTGATGCATCTTGATTCTTATTTTTTCCCATTTCTCTGCAGTCCTTTCACCTCCCACCCCACATGCATGACCTCTGTTTCCATTTTTCTTCTTTTCACCGTCAGATTTTTTCTTTCCTTTCTCGAGTTTCCCCTGCCCCACCCAGTTACCATTTCCCTTTGAGCATTTACTTTGTATTTGACAATAACTATCATACATTTTGGGCCTCATTTATACCTTCAGTTTCTCACACTAGAGAAATGATTCAGTATTTACACATCTGTGTCCTACTTATTTCATGTATGACTATGGCCTCAAGGTGTATCCATCTAGCTGTCAATGTTTCTAATTTACCATTATTTATGGCTGAGTAATACTCCATTTTATTTTAGAAAAGCTTTTTTTATTATATTATTTTATTTTTATTTTAGAAAAGCTTCTTTGCCCAGTCTCTAGCCGATGGGCATTTGGGCTGTTTCCAAGATTTAGCTATTATAAATTGGGCTGCTATAAACATGGGTGCATGTTTGTTGCTGTGGTATATTTTTAATTCTTTAGTGAATTCTTTTCTTTTAATTCTTTAGTGAATATACCTAGCCTACTTTAAAAACCCTTCTGGAATTATTCAACCAAAATAACTGTTTATGTTTGGCACTTTCGGTTTTTATTCGAGCTACGTGGAGGCTGATTCTATCCCCACCTCCAAGTGAATGTCGAGGGCTTACTTGCCGCAGAGATGGGGCGGCCTCAGGGCTGAGCCCTGAGCAGAGGGAGATTTGGTGTCTTTCACATGCAAAAGATGCTGACGGTGTGGATTTTGTTTTGTGATATTTCTTAGGAAACCCCAAATCATGGATTTTTCCCTTTGCTTCAAAGAAAACTCAACTGAGGATGACAGATGCCCCACATCCCAAAATGTAATATGTGGATCTAAACGGATTTTGTTACTTTTCCCTCCAAAGAATGCTGAGGCCTCTTTCTGACACTGGATTTTCAGTCAAGCAGCAGGACTGAAATCCCAGCCAGGCAGCCTCGCCTCCTCCTCCGCCGGCCCCTCAGTGCAGTCCCGGCCCTGCCGTGGTGAGGCTCTTTGGAGTGTCCCTCAGGTCTCGGCCCTCAGCCACATATGCCTGGCTCGGGTCTCAGGTCCCCGCACATCATACATCGTGTGCACAAGCAGCTCTGTGGTGCACCTGCCTCGGCGACTGGGAAGAGCATAGCACTGTTCCTACCACCGTGAGCCCCTCTATGCACACCGGCCCTGCTGAGGGACTCTGGGTCAGTAACTTGCAGTCAGCTCTCCTCTAGCGGTGTTTGTGAGAAACGGCGACACCAGTGTCGGGGGCTGGCTGCCAGGACCTCCTTCTCCCAGGATCGTCCAGCAGCTTCTCTCACCACTCAAGCCTGCTCCCCACCCAGCACCTATGGAGTCCCAAGAACACCAAGTTAGGTGTTCCTCCATATAGCACCTTCCCCCAGGTTTTTGGAGAAAATGAGATAAGGTAAGAGAGAGACCGATGGAGACGGCAACAGCAGCTATACCTGAAGATGCAGAAAAGGACAGACCCCAGACACCCCAAATCCACATACCGTAAGACGCAGGACTGAATTCTGAGACCAACAGGCCCATAAAGAGTGTGAGTGCAAACACAGTGGGGTCTGCGTGTGCATCGTTTCAAAATTATTGGTCTAGTCAAAACACAGAGAAATGGCCTGAGAAAATAAGAATAAATTCATGAAACCCAGCAGAGGTCCCGGCAGCTGTTCATTAAAGGAGGCTGGGTTGTTGGCAGGTAGACCAGGGAGGTGGGCAGAGTGCTACAGGGGCAGGATGATGGCCCCTAACAGGCGGATGTGAGCAGCAGTGACGAACGTGGTGGAAACATCACCTCCCTCGGCAGGGGCGGGTCTCCAGTAAGTACTCGGGAAGCCGCAGATTCTGTTCCAGGTGACGCCCTGCTGGGGTCACTCAGGAAAAGACAGAGAGGAAGAGCAGCAGGTTCATTGAGGGAGGCCGAGGACACGGAGGTACTGCTGACGTGGGCATATACTAGGTTGGTAAAGGAAATTGGAGAGTTGGTGCAGAGAGGGGGCAGCAGTTGGCACGTGGAGAGAAAAGGGCTACTTTGGCTGCTGGCTCTGAGGGCTCCAGTACAGGTCGAGCACCCCGCTGCCGTGGGCCTGGCCGAGGGCAGCACCCCAGGACAGAAGCAGGTGGCAGAGCAAGCTGCTCACCTTGTGGCCCACGAAGGAGAGCACAAGACGCAGAGACCCTTCGGGCCTGGTCCCAGTGGCCTTAGGATCTTGGGATTCTGCGTCTACTTCCTCTTCCACCTAATAGCACCATGCCTTTAGCCGCAAGTGGACCTCCAGGGTACACTCATGCAGACGGCAGTGGGGACTGAATTCCTGAGCAGGGATTGTGATCCTCCAGACTCAGGGAGGATCTTGGGTCATGAAAAATGGAGACAGTATTGTCATAAACATGAGCATCTACTGGGCAGAAAGGCTTACACAGGGCTGGCAACATGTAGAAGCATGTCAGCTTCCACTGTCCTTGAGCACCGTGGAGTAATATCCCCAGACACAGATGAGGTGCTCAGCCTGAGACAGGCCTGCAGAAAAGTGCACATCCAGAGAAGGGAAACTCATGGTACCATGTGGCGCCCGGTGCCTCACTGCAGAAAGGAAGAGCCCCCGAGTCACGCAGCGCCCAGCTCCGCACCCACCGGGTTGCAGTGGGGTTTCAAAGTCAGCTGTCGAGTTCAATGCCCAGCGTGCAGTGTGGCCAGTAACTGGGAGGGGTCCGTTCCATGGCCCAAAGCAAGGTTTCAAGGCGTGTCCAGTGAAGTGTTTGACCAGGAAGGCAGTGTCAGCACAGGAGCCCATGGCAACCTGACCTCGAGAAGTCCAGAGGGGATGACCTCACCAGCACGCATGGATCTCTGGACTCACCTGCACAGGTAGAGGAAGACGGAGCCTGATGACCGCAGAGTACACCCTGCTCGGGCAGCAGCCAGCCCGGAAAGCTCGTCACTGTCAGTGTGGACATCACTGGAACAAAGAAGAAACATTCCCAGCCCTGAAAAGATGAAGGTCGGAGCAGATCAAGCTAAGGCAGCCCATTCCACAATGGCGTGCGGAGTAGTGTGGTTCCCCTCTCACAAGCCTTCGGAGGACGGGGTGATATTTACAGAAATACGCATAGCGCCGTAACAGGGTCTCCCGCCAGAGCTCCTGCAGACATGGAGGATGAGCAGCAGCCACATGTGGTGAGGTGCCCGCTCATCCTGGCAGGGTCGTGGGCACAGCAGCTCATCTCCGCCACTCTAAGTTTTCAACTGGTGCTGGGCTTTCAGAGATCCCAGGGTTACATTTTTGCATAAAATCTAAAGATATTCTCAAAAAGACTTTTCACAAAAGAGTCCTTTGTTATTACATTATTTACTCATGTTATGCGCCTGTACATTTTTGTAGGTTAATGTATGAATGAATTTTTCAGTAAAAACACATGTTCCGGAACGAAAATAAAGAAGTAAATAAAGGCTG